>PVKU01003429.1:84646-179472 GCA_004027475.1 Anoura caudifer | reverse complement strand
GGGGGGGGGGGTGGGGTGCAGGTGTGAAGGCTCAGCAGGTTCCCTCGGGGTACAGGTTCATCCTGTATGCAGGCTCCTGGCCTCTCCCGAATGAAACCACTGACATCTCCAGGGAAACCTGTGTTTTAGCCACAGCCCCCAAGTGTGTCCTGGGGTCGGGAGTGACTGGAGGGGTGCTGCCTCGGGCAGAAGTGGGCGTCAGGAGAACGATGGCAGGGCTTCAGTTTGGAGTCACCCCGACTAATGAGACTAATGACTCCGGACAGATGACTGTGTTTCCGGACACCCAAGGATTGCCGCCCGTAACGTGAGAACGCTCCTCAGAGCGAGCACTGGATGAGGACTAAGTGAGCTGGGTCAGCCACCAGGAAGCTGCTGGTCCCCAGGGCCAGGCACTGGCACTGCCAATGAATGTGGCAAAGAGGTCCCTGTCCTCATGATGTTTCCATTTTAGTGGGGAGAGAGTCAGCAAAGATGGGCTCAGAGTGACGAGGGACTGAAAGAAAAGTGAGGCCAGGATGGGCTGGGGAGCGATGGTCTCTGCAGGGAAGGATGAGAGGGGCTGGCTGGGCGCCATGAGGGGCACTGCCACGGGAGGTGGTGGAGAGGGCGGTGGTGAGGAAGACATGGTCAAGTTTGTGTCTAAGGGGGATGGACTGGTGGGGAATTGGCTTAAGCAGCAGCCATTTCCAACTAGAAGCTGTTGAACAGCCCAGGCAGGGGGCAAATGCAGACTCGTGGCTGACTACAGCCTCAGAGGGGCCGGTGTCAGCCCAGGCTGAGCACTGCTCAGAACCCAGTCTGTGGAGCAGCAGACACAGCTGCACTGGGAACTTGTCAGAAATGCAGAGTCCCAGGCCATGCCCACCCCCTCCTGAGTCTGCATTTTAAGGAACCCCCTAGATGCTCCTGATTCGGTATTGGCTTGGGTCTCTCCACCCCAGTGCCAGGTATCTCCAGGCTGCAAGCCCGCCTATGTGCCCAAGTTAGCATCGGTAATTATTTCAGAAATATTGTCTGTTTCCATTTTAATAAAGGAGCAGATTTGAGCAGGACTATATTGGATTTGATTTTGATCTAATAAAAATGCCAAGTTGCTCTGGGTCCAGAAAACTCTTCCTTGCAATCCCCTCCGCTATTTTGAGGGCAGCAGTGGCAGAGATTCGTCTAGACAGAGATCCCAGAAGCCACCTCTGTACCCAGTGAGTGACAGCCTCTCACCCAGCGCAGCCTTACAGACACACCTGGTGAAATCAAAGGCTTGTCTTGGGCATTGAACTTGACAACTGCAATCAGCTGCAAACCCCAGTTGCCCCTGAAAGGAAGATGCAGACACCTGGACCATAAGGCAGCATCCTCTCCTTAAATGTCACATCTGATGTGCTTCTGAGCTAGCTGGTGGCACTGCAGGGCTCCAGAGCAGTTTTCAAAGGCAAACTCTTTCCTCCAGAAGAAAAAAATTATGGCAGAATCCATATCACAGTAGCACAAGAAAAAAAATAGCAAATTTGGAGCAGTTAAGATAACTGAAAGTTCGTGTCACTGTTTATGTAAAAGTGGCTGCTCGGGTGGGAAATAGTGGAGAAAATTGGAGGTTTGGAGCCAGTGATTGAACACCTACTATGTGCCATGTGTTGCTCTAGGCTGTCAGGATACAGATGAGAACACAGCAAGACAGGGTGTCTGTTCTCATGGGGCCTGGTGGGGAGAGACAGCAAAACAAAAACTGAGTATGTAAATATAAAAAGCAGTTTCAGGGCGAGACAGACACTATAGCAAACAGAGAGGAAGGCGGCATGAGGGCAGCTGGGGAAGCTGGTGCAGCTCAGGGAAGCTTCTCTGAGGAAGCAGCCTTTTGGCTGAGACAAAGATGAGGCAAAGTCAGCCATTAGAAGGAGCTTTAGAGCAAGAGCATTCTAAGCAGAGAAAACGGCAAGTGCAAAGGCCCCGTGGAAACAATGTTTTATATGTTCAAGAAGGAAACATACACAATGTGGCTGGAGCAGCAGGAGGGGGTGGAGAGTGGGAGGAGAGGCCCAGGGTTCAGGACCAGCGCAGGAACAGCCTCGTGCCAGGGGTATGGGGAAAGACAGATCTGCAGGCCAGGGGAGTCCCAGCTCTGAGGGGCAGAAGTTCTCAGCAAAGCCAGTCTGCCTTTCAGCTCCTTGGATTTTCCCATTTGCACAAGAACAGTCCGCCTTCCCTCCCAGGGCTTCGACAGCCTTCCCAGGAGACGGCTGGGAAGTGCTCAGCAGAGACCCGCACAGGGAGTGTTTAATAACACAGGCTTCCTGGCGTTCCTCCTCCCCAATCCCTGGTGCCCGAAAGTCAGCCCACCACAAAACAGAGCAGCTGTTTGGTGCAAACATATCGCAAAACTGGTCCAGGCATTTCCAAAATATTTTTTTTGGCCAAAAACCCACTCGCAGCTAAGAGACTGCATTCTGGAGATGGTGTTGTCTCCCTGGACAGTCCGATCAGGCTGCTCACCCAGCCCGGGAGCTCTGTGAGAGCCAAGGCCGTGGGGGTGGGCCCTGTGTCCTCGCAGCTGCCCAGGCCCGGCAGGTGGGCTGTGCCCAGGGTTTGAACTCTGGAGCCAGACAGGCTGGGTGCAAACCCCGGCCCTGACATTTCCTGGCACAGCTGTGACTTCCCTGGGCCTCACTTTCCCTGTCTGTAAAATGGGGCTGTATTCAGGATGAAAGGAGTAGATAAATGTGAAGTCCTCGGAACACACACAAGGCTGAGATATTATCATCAGATCTGGTGGGACTTAATTCTTCTCAGTGGTTATCATCATCATCAAGGCCAGGTGTCACCGGTACAGGTGTAGAATTCTACCAGGTTGGATCACCCCTGGCTACGTACCCTGTCCCCACGCCTCCTTCTCCTGCATCCCATCCTCACCCGGAGCCTATGAGGCACCTCCACGGACCCCTGTGTAGCTCCGGCCTCACCGAATAGCGGTGGCTAGGCAGCTGCCTGGCCTGGGTCATGACTATTTCTCTCAATGCTCCAGCATGGGGCCCCTCCAGGGAAGCATCTTTAGTAAAGGCTGGTGAATAAGTGAATGAATAAATGACTTTCACTGGCCACAGGCTCAGCCACCTTGGGATAATTAACGTGACCAGACCTCTCACGCTGGCATTGCAGCCCACTTTTGGGCGGCTCCTCCCTCAGGTCTGACAGCAGATGGGGTCTCTTTCTCCCTCGTTCTTTTTGCTGAGTCCCCAGTGCCACCTCTGCCGACTGGGAAAGTCAGCCATCCTGCTAGTCTGCACCCCACCCCCTCTCCATGAAGGATCTTGGAAGCCCCTCAGTTTCAACCCTCTCTGTTCCCTGCCACCCCTCAGACTCATGCGAAGTGCCATCGTGCCCCACAAACCTGTCCCCCCCACAGCACCTGAGGCGGACCCGCTGCTGACCTCCAACTGTACCTGGGCTTCCCCACCCGCCCCAAGAAACTCACGCACCCGTCCCACACAGCAGCCTCACACTCTGACCGGACACGGCTCTGCCATGTCTGGGGGTGACTCAGTCGTGTGTGCTTGGCACTAACTGCCCGAGTCCCTCGAGGGACTGGTGCTAACCAGATGGACAACGTGCCTTTCGCCACCACCTGCCTTTCTGGGCTTAGTTCTCCTGGCCTGCTCCTACTTGGGTTTTCTGAGGTCACCCAAATAAGCTACTTGCGGCTGAACCCTTATCTAAGGACCTGCTTCTGGGGGAACCCAGACCAAGACACTGACAATCCTTCTGGCAGAGCATTTTAGAGTCCACCCACTGTCATCTCTATCTTCTCTCCGGCACCATCGCCCTCCGGGAATGACAACGCCATTCAAGCTGCTCTGCCGGCCTTGTCTTGCTCCCCAGGCCTCCCCAACGTTGCAGAAGGAGGGAGGGATGGATGTGGTCATGGAGGTGGGTAAATGTGTCAGTGACTATGAAAGGGTGGGCAAAAGTAGGTGTGCAACTGTGAGTACGAGAAACACGGAGTACGGATACAGGCATACAGACATCAATGTAGATACGAATACAGACAAATAACCCGGATAGTCTCAGGGCATTGCTCAAAATGCCCTGAGCTCCCCGATGCCCAGCCTCCTCTTCCGTAGCTGCTCCTGCTCCCTGCGCTCCCACCCCCATGCTGGCTTCCAGTCCGGCTGCTCCTGCTCCCAGACTTTGCCCCTGCAGGCCCCTCTGCCTGGAAGGCTGTTTGCGGGGCTGACTCCTCATCATCTAGGTCCCAGCTCCTCAGAGAAGTTGGCCCTAAAGGAGCCTCCCCTTTCCTCTTTATCAGCACACATTCCCTCCTTAGCACCCAAGAGGGTCTTGTTTGTTCCTGGGTTCACGCCTCTTTTTCTGTCTGGAGCAAGGTCCTTCTCTCCTTTTACCTCCCCTCTGCCTTCCGGCCCAGAGTTGTTTGCTAACGGGCGTCCCCCACAGTGAGGCACACGAAGTCTGTGCATTCTAAGCTGCCAGGAGCATCCCCGGCTCAGACAAATAATCTTGCCCACTGTCGCCTCCCTGGCTTGGTTAGTGCGACACGGCTGCGTTTCCCCCTTTAGGCCCACGGCTGGCACGGGGCCTGGACTTGAGCCTCAGGTCACCTGCCCACCTTTAAGCACTCCCTTCTCCCTCCTGCTTGTTTAGCAACACACCCCCTCTGCAAGGCTGCAGCATGCAGAGGGCTTGCTACACTAAGACACCAGCCTCAGTTTCCCCATATGTAGAGTGTGTTTGTGGGAGAAAGCAGGGGTTCCGTGGGGGAGGTTCGCCTGCTCATCGCAGGGCTGTTCCTCCGCAGACGGCCCGGGGTCTGGGCGCAGGCTCCTGTCGGTGAGGCCACTTACGGGCTGTGTGTCTCTCGTGGCGGCAGTCTAAGCGAAGGTCCTCCTCCTCATTCCTATCCCCCTTCTCGATTCTGGAAAGAAAAGAACCCAAAGTCTGTGTAAGAGAGAGCAGGCTGAGCTGGCAGAGGCCCAGGACAAGGAAGTGTGGCTCCTCCCCCAGAGAACGGTTTGCAAAGCAGCTCTGCCCTGCTGCCCATGAGGCCCTCAGTGCTTTCCTGCGAGCTGGACACCATTATTTCCACTTTGTGGTTGAAGAAATGGAGGCATTGGAAGGTGACGTGACCAGTAAGGTGCTACGTAGCTAATACACTGGAGGCAGAACCCGGATGCAAACGCACCTGCTGTGGCAAAAAGATGTTCCATTATGTGCAAATGGCAAGTTACACAAAAGAATGTGTACAGTGCGATTTGTTTAAACAATGATGCACTGGCATGCACAAAAAGCTATTTGGCTGAATGTATGCCAGAAGCCGCATAGCGACTCACCTAGGATGATGAGAATATAGGGGTTAGATCTGGAACCTATTTTGCAACTTACCTCTGTTTTCTGATTTGGAGCAATGGACTTTCATTAGCTGTGGCAGTTTGCTTAATTAATTAAAACACTTCCTAAAGCAAGTTCTACATACAAATGGAGCCCTGGGCTTCTGCCTTCCAGCAAAGTGCTATTTCCTAGCAACAACTGTGAGAGTTTTTCTGATATGGCTTCCTTCTCCTCTGGCATCTCCAGATCACCAAAGTCCCAGAGGGGCTGCCTCTTCTGGTATGGCCAGGGCTGACCAGCCCCAAGCACAGGCTGACAGGGTCTGGGGGAGGCACTGCAGACTCTCGGACGTGGCCCCAGACCGAGACCCTCAAGCCCACCCTGCTGATGATGGGCCACGTGGTCACCTTGTGCTCATCCTCCGTGGCCCGAGCCGACATGCACCACCCTTAGAGAAACACAGTGTGTCCCCTGCAGTGGGAACCACGGTGACCATTGTATCTCCTGAGAGCATAGAGAGCACTCCCAACTCCACTTCTGTGGCCACACCCTGGCATCTTCCCCCTTCCTCTCTGCCTTCTGCTTGCCTTGCAGCTGCCCGAGACCTCCCTCCTCCCGTCTCACCTTCGGTGCTTCCCCAAGACTCTGCAGTGCCCTCAGCGTGGTGTTCCCTTTCCCCCACCCTCTCTGCTCGCATGCAAGGAAGCCACAATCGTCTCCAAGCAAACGCCCATCCCGTTGTCTGGGTCTTCCCAACACCACTTGTTCCTAGAGCCTGGGGAGACATGGGGAGGTGGTAAGTGACAAGTGAGCAATGGCAGAAATGGCCTTAGTAGGAGGGGGAGATACTCATGAATGCTGGTTGCCTCAGATTGCTATTCATTCACTCAGCAGGAGTTTCCTGAGGTCCTACTCTGTGTGGACAGAGATGTCCTCTTCATGGTCTCTGTTCTCAGAGAGCTTCCCGTCTAGTAGAAAGACAAGCTTGCACTTGAGTTAGAAAATGACCAGCATTGACCAAAGGCCACTGGAAGATTGTCCATACCGTCCTCACCAAGGGACCAGGCCTGTGCTTCTCAGGGAGCAAACCCTGGATGCTGGTCTTGTTTACAGATACCTCCGTGGCCCAGGCGGCCCCTGCTGGCAGGACGACGGCCTGAGTGTTGATGCCGTGGGAAGGTTCTGTGTGAGGGAAGATGTCCCCTTTTGTGTCTCTTAGTGGAAACATTTTTGCTATTTTCCTGATAGCACAGGTTCGTTTAAAAAAAAAAAAAATCCAACCCCATAAAGTTAGCAAAAGTCCCCCCATAATCACACTTCTGTGGAGTAGTACAACCACTGCGAGTAGTTCTGTGTCTGCGTTTTCAGAATTAGTACTTGTACAAATAGCCTCAAATTAAACACACTGTTCTTGTAACCTGGCTTTTTTAAGTTATCCATAAATTTCCACATTTTTCTATACTGGTACACATAAATCTCACTCACCTTTCTTCCTGATAATGGTTTGTGAAGAAAATAATCAATATTCAATACCCTGTCGATAGACGTTTAGGTGGTTTTGCCAGTTTTTTTCACTGTTCTAAGCGATGCCATGTGCACATCTAGCAAGGCGTTGAGCCCTGTCCACAGGGGTGCCCAAGGCTGGGTGTCGCCAGTCACTAAGCCACAGCTGGATTCCAACAGCTGGGCCAGGGGACAGAGCCCATTCTCAGCCCCGAGTGCCACCTACTAGGTCACATCACATCCAGGGATGCAGAGTCCACCGATACCATGTCCACCCGCACTCCACAGCCGTACCTTCGAACCCATTCCCTGGTTGCCCCAGGCTGCCAGCTTCCTCTAGGTCTCATGCTGGGCACCTCCTGGGCCTCTGCTGAGAGCCTCAGCCTGGGGAGAGGGGCCAGCGAGCCAAGGAGTTGATGTTTAAGGCAAGAACCAGCCCTGCACAGCCGCTCCTCTTCCTGGTCACCCAAACCTTGCTTGGTTCAACAGTTAACATATCAAGGGTCACCCTCCAGTGAGTGGGCGTCTGCTCTGCGCCAGGCCTTGTGCTGCCCTTGGGGGCTGCAGGGACCACAACTCAGAGAGGTCTCCGCCCTTAAGAAGCTCATGCCTGCTGCTCAGGTTAAGGCTGGAGGTTATTCAGGTTGAATAAGGGTGGACTAACTATCTGATCCAGCAAACATTTTCTATAAAGGTGTAGATGGCAAGTATGTGAGGCTTTGTGGACTGTATGGTCTCTGTCACAGCTACTCAACCGCCCTCAAAGCAGGCAATATGCAAATATATGGGCGTGGTCCCCTTACAGTAGGTGGAGGCTGGATTGGCTTGTGGGAGATGGTGGGTTAACCTCTGGTCCAGCTGGTGGTTCTCAATTTGGAGACCCACTGAAGGCCCCTGGGGGGAGTCTTCCATTGCCCAGCAATGGGATGTGCAGCCAAGGCTGGGAGCCACTGGTGCCCGTCAGGACCAGCAGGGGCTCCGTGGAGGAGGGGAGCCAGAGCAGCACGAAAGCCAGGTGATGCGCTCACTCCTTGAGAGGGCCTGCCTGCCTTCTGCGGCCTGTGCTGCCATTCTGGAAAGAGCAGACTCCTTGCGCAGGCACGGCCCTCACCACCAGATTTGCCAGTGAAAGCGGCAGACCTGCAGGGTCGGCAGCCATCCAGTGAGTGGCAAATGTGCCAGCAGCCATGGCGAGGGCTGATGGCCCTCCAGAGAGGTCGCTGAGGGTCCCCAGGGTGCTGAGCCTTGTGTAGAAAGAAAAGAAACAACTGCAAATGTTCACCAGGTGACAATTGCCTTTGATTTGAACTGTAATTTCCTACAGAACATGTTATGTGCTTTCTGAAGATAGGCCTTATTTTTTCTTTTAACATAATGATGTGGGAAATTAGCCACACATTTAAATAAGTGCCTTGAATGGAGTGCTTGGGGCAAACAGTGCTCAGAAGGGGCAGCGGATGGGACCCCTAGCACCTGACCTGCTGGGTCACCACCTGTCTGGGGTGTGGGCGTCTCCTCTGTAAGCTATTCCAGTGTTGGCACATCCCCGTCATCTTGAGCCTTGATTTTCTCATCTGACAAATGGGCACAATAATGTGCTTGTCTCTCAAGGTAGTTTTAAGACTGAGTTACAAAACACTTTAGTGCCTCTGTTTATAGCTCTTAGAGCCCTGCTTGGCACTTGCCACGATCTTCAGCATCATCGCAACGGTTACCGCCACCTCCCTCATCTCTGAGTCTTCACGGTCTGGCCCTCTGTGACTCCACCTCCTGATGAGGAAGGACATTATTCTAACATATTAGCCAATGCTGCCCCCAAGCCTCGCACGCCCCTTCCTCTACCCATCATTTAGACTTGACCCACTTGTTGCCTGAGGGAAAAGGATGCTTTGGAAGAAACAGAAAAGGCTTCAAAGTATCAAACACTCCTGGATTCAGGGCAGAGGGAACCCAGGGGCCACAGCACAGCCCTCTGCCCCAGAGAGGCAGTCTCTCACTGCCGGGACCAAGAGAGTCAGAGCAGGAGCTCAAGTGAGATGACGCTGTGGGGACCAGGGAGCTGCATTAGCCCCAGGGAGAGGTGGCACTTTCTGAGGTACCATCTCACACTTCCAAGTGAGAGACAAATAAACTGGTAAACTGTTTACATCTTCGTCATTGTGGGTCTGCTCACTCCCACTCAGCCTGTGTTCCAACCAGAGTCCCCACCGTCACCGCCGTCTGCATCACTGTCATCCCCACATCGCAGATGTGAAACGGAAGCTGAGAGCAGTTGTCACTTGCAGAGTTTACTGGTGTGCTGGCAGGGTGCACGACTGGCTGTCCAGCAGCGGGAAGAGCCCTGTGTGCGGAGTTTGTGGCCTTCTACCAGGCCTCTGCTCCAGGCACGGTTTCTGTGAAGCTGCTGACTTGCAGCTGGCTGGTGGCAGGGCTGTGACTTGGACTCGGGTTTATCAGCCCCTGGGTCCCCCAGATCCCCAGCTGGCGGGGGATCTCAGTCAGGTGCTCTGGGTATGTCTGCGCAGAGACGGCCTAGTGGGAAGGAGGCCAGCAGACATGCCAGCAGCTGTGGGGGTTATGACTGCACTGCCACCCAGCATTGCCCCGGTGACCCACAACATCTGGAATTGGAAGGAGGCCGGGTATTTGCTCTTTCTGAGGGAAGAAAAGGATGCGGGCAAGTGACCAAAGCAGGGGCTCCGAGGGCTTCGAGGGTTCGAGGGCGGGCCAGAACCAATGACTCATCTCCCCAGGACCTGCACCACTAATTCCAGGGCTGGATTGGCCACTGCAGCCAGGGCCCCGCAAGGGTCCCAGCAGGTCCTGTCTCTGCCAGCATACTCTCCAGCCCCGGGGCCCTGTGTCCTCCTCCTCCAAGCCGGCCCTCTCACTGGCCCCAGGCTGGCCGCCGTGCCCCCAGTCTCCGGCCTGTTCCTGGAGCTGACCGTCCACATGCCATGCTTCTCTGATTCTGTGACAAGGGACTAGGTCCTTCTCCTTCACTTTCAATCTACCTTGGACCAGTTTTTAAATAAAATACAATAAAAATGAGTTACTAGAAAATGAAATTTTAAAGAAAGCACAAAAGGCAAGCTTGGGTCCCAGCAATACTAACTTGCTGTGAGAGTCTCCCAGCACTCATCTCCATTTCTGTCCTTATGTCACTGTTGATGTTTGCAAATGGATACTGGTCTGGGGGCCACACCTCAAACAGCCCTGGTCTGCAGTGCCCTCCTGTACCCACCAGCCTCCACTGCCACGTCCACTTCCTGGGGCCTGGTATAGCTGCCCCTGCTCTATCCTCCAGCCTGAAGGTTTGCAAACTTGGTGGTGCCCACAGGCCATCTGAGCAGCTTGTTAAGTGTGGGTACCAATCGAGCGGGTCTGGGGTGGGTGGGGCCTGAGATCCTGCATTTGTAAGAGGCTCCCAGGTAAGGCCTCTGCAGTTGGGCCCCAGACCACATTTGCAGAGCCAGGCCCTGGAACCCAGCTTTGGGCATGTGGGGGCCTCGCTAAGCTTAGGCCCAGTTGTCTTCACCTGGCTTGAGGCTGCTGCCCAGTGGACCCCGGCCTGCAGCGTGCTTCCCGCAGTCCCGGTCACAGATGGGCATCACCGAGGAGCCAGCAGTAGTGATGGCGGGCACCAGGCTGCCTGGAGCCCTCCCAGCCTGCCAGGCCCCCTCAGCTGGCTGATATTCAGGGGAGACAGGGAGTGTCTGCCCTTCCCCATGTCCTCCCCATCCCTTTGACCAGTCCCCACCCTGAGGACTGTTCATTGCTCTTTGCTCTCCCTTCACAACTAACGGGGTAACCGTGGGAGCTGGGTAAGGCCCTACATCTCCATGTGCTAGCCATGATTTCTGGGCCCCACGCTCCTCTGAGGGCAGGCAGCAGTTTCCACGGACCCCGATAAGGAGTGCTGAGGCGCGAACATTGCGGAGAAGTAATGTTCGGGTAGTGAGAGTATAAACGGATGGGTGTGAAAGAGCTGCTATCAGATGAGTCTGGTCTTGGATGGAATACCTCAGGCGCAGCCGCAGGGGACAATGAACACGGGGGATTTCGGAATGATCCATTTACAAAACAGTGAAGGTGGGGTTAAAGGCAATGTCGGCAAACAGATGGCCACAGGCAGGAAACTACGGCTCCACACCTCACATGTGCCATCACAAGATAGGGGGGAAAATAAATGGATTTTTTAAAAGGTTCTTTCTTCCTTCTCCCATTTTATGAGTAATATCATCATAATATAAACATTTGGGAAATGCAGAGAAGAGGCTATCCTCAGTGTGAGCACCCCCCACCCCCAATCTTTGTGTAGTTGACAGTTTTGTCTCCTGTTTCTCCATATTGGGTTTTAAAAAGAAATGTCTAGATATTATCACCTTGAGATTATTTTCAGAACCTCATGGGTTGGAGATTATTACTTAGAAAAACATTCACTAGCATTAGTGGAGCCCCATCCCAAGCCCCACCCCCTCCCTCAACAGCCTCCAGGGGAGTCCCAAGGGCCCCAGCACAACGTGGAAACCTCCAGTCTGGTTTCTTTCAAAAGCTCCTTCCACAGCCCAGTTGTGGCTACAAGGAGAGCGAATGGTGAGCAAAGTGGCAGAGATGGGCATGCCCAGGCGTGGTTGTGCTCACGTGGCTGGGGAAAAGGCTGTGCCAGCCCGGCCGCTGGCAGCCACCAGGCCGTAAAGGTCACCTTGCCCAGCATCAAGGCAGGGAGTAGGGGCACTCCAGGTAGAGAGGTGGCAGGTCAGAAGCAATGCGGAGGCAGGAGAATGACCTGTCTGGGGAACTGCAGAGGTGCAGAGGGGCACGGTGTACAGCAGGAACTGGGGTCCACCCAGTGGCAGCGCCGCAAAAGTGATGTCAAGGAGCTGGACCTTTGTCCTGGAGCTGTGGGAAGTCACTGCATTGATGTAAGCAGAAAGATGGGGTACAGGTGCCTGATTGTATTAGCAGAGTGAAGCTATAGCATTCTGTATGCTGAGGGAGGACAGGTGAGCTGGGCAAAGTTGGATGTGGGATTGATCTCATTGGATGTCCAGCAGGATAAAGGGGGTGGAGACCGAGAGAAGTGAACTAACTGTGGAAATGCGCTGGGTTTGGGGTGAGCTGGACATTGTGGTGTGAGGACCTGCGGATAGCTGGCTGGCGCAAGCAGGACCACCATGGAGAGAGACACAGAAATAGGACTGGGTCTGGGGATGCTGTCATGACTGGATCCTGGCCATGCTGATTCTTGTCACCTTTGAGAATACAAAGTGGAAATGCAAGAGAGGCAGCTGGATTTTGAGTCAGTCGTCTAGAGCGTAGTGAGAATGTGGGCCACAGTTGTGGCCACCAAGACTAATGTCAAAAGAGGAGAGAAGAGGGCCCAGAACTGACCCTGAGATCTTGCCCTGGCCAGCCCTGTGGCAGGGTGCAGGGAGGAGGGCGCATGTGGGGAGTCAGGCTGCTGGGAGCTCTGTCAGGGGCATGGGGGTGGTGGGTGGACTGCACAGGGCCCTGCCATGAGTGGCAGAGGAAGTAGAGACTAGCACACCCCCCCCCCCCGGCTTCTGAAAGTTTCCTTACAACACACAGGGGAGCAGAGCTGGTGAGGACTGGGGCCTCTGCGCCCTTTCTGCACCAGCCTCAGCTGGTGAGGGCTGGCACCCAGGACGGGGGCTGGAGCGGGGACCTACTCCACCTTCTCATATCCCAGCTGCTGCCAGCCCCCACCCCAATGCACTGGGCAGATGAGCAAGATGAGAGGACCAGGCCCAGCTCCCAGCACTCCTCTAGCCTCAAATCACACCAAACCACTTCGGTTTTCCTCAGTGCACTTGTTTGCTCCCCCTCGGGGCCTTTGCTCACGTGGTTGCCTGTGCCTGAGAATGCCTTCTCACACACATTTCCCACATGGCTGGTGAGCACTGTACATGTCTTTAAAAACTGGGCTCAAGGGTCTCATCTGTGAAGGCTTTTCTATGCTCTAACCCCTGGGGTGGGTCTCAGCCCTCTCCCTGGAGTCCCCTCCAGTAGACGCATCATGAACACAGGGCCCTTTGCTGCACTCACCAGCCCCAGAGCCAGCCCCCCGCCCCAAACCCATGAGTCTCTGAGGGATGCAGGTACCCCCTCTCAGCCTCTAGTCACGGTGCTGGGGCCCGGTGTGGCCGGACCCCTGCTTTCTCCTCACAAGCCAAACACTTTAATTTTTTTAACATGAAATCTCCTGATTTTTAAAACTCAGACAAAATTTAAGATTTTTAAGGACTTCCAGTCAAGATGGTGGTATTGGAAGACATGGCACACCTCTTTGCACAACCACATCAAAATTGCAACTAAAACATAGAACAACCATCACTCAGAACCACCAGAAATTGAATTGAATGGGAGTCTGATAACCACAGAATTAAGGAAACCACATCCATCCAGACTGGTAGGAGGGGCGCAGACATGGAACAGGCTGGTCCCACACCCACGTGGGTGGATATAAATTTGGGAGAGATATCTTGGGAGCGAGGAGTCCCAGCCCCACACCAGGCCCCAGAGCCCAGGGTTCCAGTGTCAGGAAGATAAGTCCCCATAACTTCTGGCTGCAAAAACCAGTGGGGATTGAGTGGATGGAAGAAATTTCTGGAGCCGCAAGCAGTTCCTCTTAAAGAACCCACACACAGATTCACTCACTCTGAGCTCCAGCACTGGGGTAGCAGCTTGAAAGGTACCAGTGGCATAGAGGAAGAAACTGAAGTGTCTGGCATCAAGGTGAGCAGAGGCCACTATCCCTTTGCTAAACCCTCCACCCACAGAGCTGGTAAGCTGGGACCATATCTGAGACTCTACCAACCCTGCTAACACTGTTTGACCCACTTTGGAGATCCCCAGAGACTTTGGCTCACCCAAATTATGGGCCCACCCAAGCTGTTTTTCCATATGAATGGCTGGTCTTGGCTCCTAAATCCTATCAAAGAAGCACCAGCTGGCTTCAGTGAACTCCAGGCCCAGCACTAGCAGCACCCAGCTTAGATTCACAGTTTGGCTTTGCCTGGGGCTCTCCAAACCCAGCACAAGTAGTAGTCATCTCAGATTGCCTTATAACTTAGACAGGGTGGCCTCAGGGCAAAACACAGGTGGAGGCTGACCTTGGCCAGCACCACCTGGGAAACCCAGGGGTCAGTGTAGCCAGTGGACAGCTACCAACCATGTTGGAGCACCACCACACTGCCCCTGCACAGTTGACCTTCCACAGAGGGCAGAGGTTGGTGGTCAGTGGTCACAGCCAGTCCTTGCAGCTGACTGACCTGGGTAAATCCCTCCCATTGATCTGCCAACAGCAACCAAGTCTCAACTACAAGAGGAGGAGGGTATACTCAGCCCACATGAAGGGCGCACCTTGAGTACTCAGCTTGGGCGATAGGGAAGGCTGTGCCACTGGACCCTACAGGACACCCATTACATTAGGCCACACTACCAGGGCAGGAAGTCATAGCAGCTTTACCTAATACACAGAAACACAGGGAGGTTGGCAAAAGGAGGAGACAAAGAAACATGGCCCAAATGAAAGAACAGATCAAATCTCCAGAAAAAGAGCTAAATAAAATGGATATAAGCAATCTATCAGATGTAGAGTTCAAAACATTGGTTATAAGGATGATTAGGGAATTTAGTGAGGACCTCAGCAGCATAAAAAAGACCCAGTCAGAAATGAAGAATACGCTAATTGAAATAAAGAATAATTTACAGGGAAAGAGTAGAGTGGATGAAGCCAAGAATCAAATCAATGATTTGGAACATAAGGAACCAAAAACAATCAATCAGAGCAAGAAGGAGAAAAAAGAATCCAAAAAATGAGGAAATATAAGCAGCCTCTGGGACAACTTCAAGAGGTCCAACATTGGCATCATAGAGGTGCCAGAAGAAGAGAAAGAGCAAGAAATTAGAACTTTATTTGAAAAAAATAATGAAAGAAAACTTCCTTAATTTGGTGAAGGAAATAGACATGCAAGTCCAGGAAGCACAGAGAGTTCCAAACAAGATGGATACAAAGAGGCCCACTCAAAGACACATCATAATTAAAATGCCAAAGGTTAAAGATAAAGAGAGACTCTTAAAAGCAGCAAGAGAAAAGCAGTTAGTTACGTACAGGGGAGTTCCCGTGAGACCGCCAGCTGATTTCTCAAAAGAAACTTTTCAGGCTTAGAAGGGTTGGCAAGAAATATTCAAAGTCATGAAAAGCAGGGACCTACAGCCAAGATTGCTCTACCCAGCAAAGCTATCATTTAGAATCAAAGGGCATTCTAAATACAGTAAAGAGATTCTCAGACAAGGTAAAACTAAAGGAGTTCATCGTCACCAAACCATTATTATGTGAAATGTTAAAGAGACTCATTTAAGAAAAAGAAGATCAAAACTATGAACAGTAAAATGGCAAAAAATACACATCTATCAATAATTAAATCTAAAAAACAAACTAAGCAAACAAGGACAGAGACAGAATCACAGATATAGAGAGCATTTTGATGGTTGCCAGGTGGGAGGGGGTTGTGGGGAATGGGTGAAGAGGTGAGGGGATTAAGAAGTAAAACTAGGTAATCACCAAATAGCCATGGAGATGTAAAGTACAGTACAGGAAATGGAGCAGGCAAAGGACTTACATGCATGAACCATGGACATGAAGAAAGGTGGGGGGACTGCCTGAGGGAATAGGGTCTGCTGGGTAGAGAGGGGCAAAGGGGGAAAAATCAGGACAACTGTAATAGCATAATCAATAAAGTATAATAAAAATTAAAAAAGAATTTTAAAAGCACCATGGGGTACAGACAAAGTACATCTCCAGGTATGCACACGCACTGTGCCCTTTTACCCAGTGGGCAGTGCATCCTGTCCTGCACAGAGGGTGGTTTCTGGCTGGGATCGGGGGAGGGAGGGAGGGCTCGGACTTTGTGCATGAAATTAATTGTATTATCTCATGTAATCCTTACAACAAAGCTTTGAGAAAAACACCGGCCTTCATAACTTAGGGCAATTTTCCAGCCAGGAAAACTGAGGTCTGGAGAGGGGAAGCAACTCACCGGGGCACTCACAACCAGTGAACCATGGCAGTTCCAGCCCTGGTCTATGTCCTCACGTCTCCTGCATGGAGTGGGTGCATACAGGGAAGGCCCAAGCAGTGCTGGCCACAGAAGGCACTGTACAGCTCTGCAGTGTCACAAATAACATCATTACTATGAATAACTTATTGAGCCCTGGGGTTCCAGGGACCAGGGACTGAGTGGAAACCACGAAGGACAAGCTCTCAAGGTTTGCTCATGGGAAGAGGGAGATCCAAACAAGAAAGCCAATGAATTAATGAGGAAGTTAAAAGAAGTACACGTTGCACAGCAACTGAAGTGACAGGAGTGGCCTGAGGGAGCAGGAGCTGCCCTCTTGCCCAGCCTTTCGCTCCCCACCCCCACTCTCTGCAGCCTTCGCTTGGGAGGTGGGATGTATGTTCAGCAGGGCTCAATCCCCCCCATCCTGGGAGTCCAGCCCAATGGGCCTCATTTTCTTCCCCAGGTTGTTAAACCAGGTCTGTTCTAAGCCTTCATGAAAGCCCCAATCTGCGAATCCTTACCTTTCATTCAGCCTCTCCCACTCTCCCCCTCCCAGTCCTCCCCTCCCAACCTTCCCCTTCTGAGGCCCCATTAAGATGCCCTCCTTGGGGACAACACACAGGGTTTAATTCCAGAAGTTTCTTCTAGCAAGCGAGGCGGCTCATCAGGAGGCGTAGGCTCCCTCCACCCCAACCCCACATGTGTGCACACTAGCCCCACGCACGTGAACACACACGCACCTTTCTTTCACACAGCGACACATCCCAGAGCCTCTGGAAACCTCTCAGAATCTGCCCACCTGCTCCTCAGACCCACAATGGGCTCGCTACTGCACAGAAAACTCAAACAGGACCCAGGTGGACTGGGGCAGCAGTACCTCACCTGCCCTGGTGCTGAGAGCCTCAGTGGACCCCCTCAGCTCGGGGCAGAGACTGCCAATCAGTCCTGGGCAGCCACACATCATGGTGCCTGACCTGGTTCAAATCCAAGCTCTTGCACTTACCAGCTGTGTGACCTTGGGCAAGTCCCTTCACCTTTCTGTGCCTTGATTTTGCAACCGTAAAATGGGATTCAATAATACCTGCTGCCTCACAGTGGTGCTGTAGAATTAACATCCAAAGCATTTAGACGAGTGCCCAGCACGGGGAGAGCACCGCAGAAGTGTCAGCTGTGGTTATTAACGTAACTTTTAAAACCCTAATACCTAAAACACAGTCTCCACCTCATCCTGGGCTAACCACTCTGGAGCTTTACACTTCACATCAGTAGCAGAAGGGACAGGAATTCACACACACGCAAAACCCTCTCCACGTACCCGGCACCACCCAGTGCATCACCTGCCTTATCATGTTTGAGCCTTCCCAGCAGCCAAGAGCTCTGGCTGTCCCACCGTGGCTCAAAGGAAACTATCCCCAAGGGGCTTCATGTCTGCCCCAAGTCACACAGCAGCAAAGCCACAGAACTGGAAAACTCACTGAGGTGGGGGCCTCCAAACCCTTGCTTTTCTACAGTACCCCTGTCCCCCACAGGCAGCAAAAACAGGTAGGTGGGACCATGGGTCTCCTCCCCATGTCCCTGGCTGTGGTTGGGGGATGCTGGCCCTGCGGGATCCCATCCTTGCTTCTGGGTCACCTGCAAACTTGTGCAGAGATCTGTCTGTGTGCTCCGAGCGCTTTGTAGGGAAGGCACACACACACACACAATGGAGGAAAAGGGAAAGAAAAGATTGGAGCAGCCCAGTTAAGCTGAAATGCTCTCCTCAGAGAAGAAGGGAAATAATCTAATGAACCTCTGCACACTGTTCAAGTTGTGAATGTGCAAACTGATATCTGGGACTGCATGCTGGGAAGCACCCTCTCCCGCATCAGGGGGACCGTTGGAACTGGGGCACCAGCAAACAGCAGCTTCTTGGTACGACGCCATCTTGTTTTCTGCCTCAGCAAAACAAGGTTGTCCACGGATGTCCCACGCTCTCCCACAGCCAAGGGCATAACTGGTGCGGTGTTAATGGGACGGTTGTAGACATCAGGCTGTTTATATGGCCTCTATAAACATTTCCTGAGTGCCTGCCATGGGTCCCATGCTATGCCAGTCATCGTCTCCTTCCTCCTGAACATGCTGTGGCCACAGCTGTGGGCGAGGCAGGCCCATATGCCAGGTTACCCTGACTGCCCTGGACACAGCTGACTGGCCTGAGTCTGAACCTGACCTGGAACTTTGGTGTGGGAGTCTGGGGATGCTGAATCTGCCCGATGATGGTAGGGACTGAGCTGAGAGGGCACAAAGTAGTCAGGGCTGAGGTCTCCAAAGAGAAGAATTCAGCTGATCACACAAATGGAAAATTCAGTGAGCATCTATTAGGAACCTGGCCCAGTTCTAGATGCTTAGAATACAGTGACAATACAGCAAAGCCCTCCTTTCTATCATGGGGCTCACGGTCTATGAACTATCAAACATAAATATATAGAATAATGTTAGATTATATAGGTGCTATGAAAAAAACAACAATGGGTGAAAGAGTGACTAGGACAGGGTGTTTGAAGGTGTGCAAATTTAGACCAACTGATGAAGGAAGCCCCCACTGAGCAGAGACCTGAGTGAGCCAGCCACGTGAGTGTTTCAGCAGGGGCACAGCAGGTGCATAGGGCCTGAGGGGGGTCTGAGTTTGCAGTGTTCAAGAAACAGAAAGGAGGCCCACGTGGCAGAGGAGAGACAACAGCATCAGAGAGAGGCCCCTGTGTGGCCCCCCATGTGACTCCTGGGACTGAAACCCTGGCACTTGCCCCACAGAGAGTCCAACTCCTCAACACTGCCCAGCCTCACAGCCTCCTCCCCCTCTTCCCTCTCAGACTCAGTCCTGAGGACCTTTCACTTTTCTGCCACCGAAAGATATTACTGCATGTCCAATTACTCCCCCTGAGGCTGACTGTGTGATCAGAATTTGGGCAAGGCAGTTTATTTGGGAGGTGGTCCCAGGAAATATGCTAACCACCTGCCTCTCTGCCCTCCTGCCCACCCATCATCCATCCGCTCAGGCGTCCATGCACCCACCATCCATCCATGTATGCACCGTTCCATCCTTCCACACACCCAGCAGTTCAGCCACCCATCCACTGTTTATTGTCACCTCCTCTGTTCCCAGCTGGACACCGAGACTCAGGAGATCAGATTTGACCCCTGACCTCGAGGAGCCCTCCTCTAGCAGCCATCACCAGCCCCACAGCCTGATCTTCTCATCACTCAGTGCTGCGACAGAGCCCAAGATGGAAACCTTGGTTCAGCCTTTGTATGTCTCTATCTTGGTTCTAAGGAAACAGGGGTCAAACAGCAAACACTCCACCTCGATTCCCTTCCTAATTTCTGAGGCTCTGATTACCTAAGCTCAAGGCAGTCACAGGCCCATAAAACATTAAAATGTCCCATGTATTCCAACATAGTGGAGTCCAAACCCTGCCTCACCCAACCTGCCCCTTCCGCCCCACATCCCCCTGCCCCAGAACGCTTCTGTTGGCAGCCAGAGGTGACCCCACGTGCACTGACCTCTCCCGGAAGTACTTGATGGCCTCAGGGTCTATGAAGGTCGGCTCCTCCCGGTAGCCCTGCTCAAAGACCTTGCGCTTGTGCCGGAACTCAATGACCGTCTTGGTGTAGGAGTTGAGCGTGGTGACAGAGGCTGCCATGCAGCAGGTAAAGGAGCCCCACGCCAGGCTGCAGAAAGACGAGGGGAGAGGTGCCAGTGAGGGGAGGCAGGTACAGGAAGCCCCACCCACCATATCCATGCACCCTACATGGCTGCCTCTTCTGGGCCAGACCTAAGCAGGTGCCGCTGTATAGAAGAACAAAACTTGGTCCCTGCACCCCTCATGGTCCAGTGTGGGAGACAGCATTGTCTGTACATTGTGATGCAGATATGGTGGAGTTTATTATCAGGAGGCAGAAAGAGAGCGGCTCATTCCACCCAAGGGGGCTGACAACAGTGAGGGCTGCCGCCCTACGACTGTGCTTGCTGGGTCTGGGAGGGTGAGGGAGGGTTGGCCGGGGGAAGAAGGCAAGAGGGCAGCGCGTGTACAAAGGCATGGAGGCATGAGGTGTAGGGAACATTCCACAAACTGTAAGAGATTTGGGATGCTGGAGTAAGGGAGTATGAGGAGATTAGTGGAAGTTGGTGATGAGAATAGATGGGAACCAGAACCCTAAAAGCTGGTTTTCTGTGGGAGTTAAGTTTCCTTTGTTCATGTGTGACCTTGGACAAGATGCCTAACCTCTCTGCTTCATATTCCTCACACCCATTTCAATGGGCGTAACAATAGGTCTACCTCACAGGGTTGTTTCCAGGATTAAAGGAAGTGAAGAGAGCCTGGTACCTAGCCGGCATTCCACAAAGGTTTGCTATCATTACTATCACCACAATCATCAACATTTTTACGACCAGCTTCTATCTGACTCGGTTTCCAAGCTCTCCCTCTGAGAGATTAAGAGATTAAATTATAATGACCTTCGTGGCTCCACACTTCCTCCACACCCCACTGGGGACTGCTGGCTGCACTGAGCGGCCGGGCTGAGAACCTGTCCTACCCACATCAGGGAAGAAGGGAAGTGTGGTATGGGGCTGGAGCCTCAGCTGGCCGGTGCCCACTCTAGAAAGGGCCTCCCGCCTAATTCTTCTGAGCAAGACCGTGTGGTAACATTTATGACCAGGGGTGCTGTACCTGCCTTGTTCTACTCACACCTGGTCTGGTTTCTGGATTCCTGTTACCCAGTCTCTGCCTTAATGACTGGTTTCCTCCAAATGAAGGGCTGTTTTGTCGTTGCCAACCCTGCACCGCCCCTGAGCCCCCAGCCTCCCCCTCCACCAGCCCATAGGGTCTCTCAGCATCGCTGCCCCTGCACTCCTGGGAGTGAGTGCAGCGCACCACCCCCACCCCAGGCTCCACTTTGACAGCCTCGGCGCTCCCAGAGGAAAGCATGGGGAAGTCTGGGGACACAGCCTTCCTCCCCGGGGATCCCCAATCATCTCCATCGCTTACTGCCCAATCCATTAAAAGAGTTCCCTGTTCTTTCATGATAAGGAGCTAATTCACCTAGATCTTCCAGAAGCTCTGACTATCTGCAATCAGCCTGGCCCCTCTAAGAACTGCCCCGTCCACCAAAGGGTTCAGTAGGTGACTCCACCCGCTGTTCACAGATGATTGGATAAGGGCTGAATATCTGACCAAAGCTAGTTTAATCAGATTATTCCTCCTCTGAGCAATGAAGTTCCAGATTCTAGTTCAGTCTGGGATGTCTGTTTGAGCTAGAGTGATGGACTCCAGAACCTGAGGACAGAGAATGGAGAAGCAGACTTTTTTTCTGGTATTCTACAAGTATATAGGTTGGTTTTGCCAGACCCATATCCCCTCCCTTAATGAACCATTCCTCCCCTCCTCTCGGGCCTTGTGGTTTGTGCGGGGCTGATCTCACCCCCAGCCTTAAGGAGTGAGCACATGGCCTAGATCTGGCCAATGAGAGTGTTGCTTCTCTTTGGCCACTGTGATTGGTTCAGGATGGGCATGTGACACCAAAGTTAAGCTAATGAGAATCAACCCTAGGACTTTGCTGAAGTTATCAGGAAACAGGGCTCTGCTTTGATCCCCAGTGGGAGCCAGGAGCCTCCGGGGACTGTGTTACTACTAGGGCAGCTGAGAGTGATGCCAATTCAAAAGAAAGGAGCTGGATCCCTGAACTGAAGCCATTACCCCTGGGCTTTTCCATTGTGAGAACCCAACTTCCTTTTTTGGATTTTTTTTCCTTAAGCCAGTTTGAACTGGGTTTCTGTCATTGGCAATCAAAGTTCTTATACAATTACTTTCTACAAATTCTCTCTTTTTGCATAAGTTACTTCTACAGTGAATTTCTAGTCTCTACGACCAAGGATCTTACCTATGACCAGGTCCAACTCCAACTCTGATGACCCAGACACAGGAGAAGCATTGCTCCCCATTGCCTTTCCCCACGGTCCTCATCACACCTTGGGATTCTTTTATGTGTTACTACTTATTTTTAAATCAGACTTTTCATGTCGAGATAACTATAGATGCAAACATTGTAAGAAATAATATAGAGAGACCCATGTACCTTTACCCAGTTCCCCCAACAGTGGCATCTGGTAAATGCACTCAACCAGGACCCTGACCCTGGTGTGGTCAAGACCCAGAATGTTTTCATCCGTTACCGTGGCAACCCCTCCAGTCGTCATTTTATAGCCACACCCACTCTCCTCCCAACCATTTTTGTAATTTTGTCATTTCAAGAATATTCTAGAAATGGAATCACACAGCATGCATGCTTGGGATTGGCTTTTTCACTCAAAATAATTCTCTGGAGAATTACCCAAGTTGTGTGTATTAACAGCACATTCCTTTATATTGCCGAGTTGGGCTCCTACCAGCAATGTATCCATTCCTCCACGTCCTCACCAGCATTTGGTGTTGTCATTATTTTTTAATTTCAGCTATTCTGAGAGACATGTAGTGATATCTTGTTGTGGCTTTCACTGCATGTCCTTAATGGCTAATGGTGTTGAGCATCTTTTCATTGGCTTACGTGCTGTGTGCTGTCTCGAACCAAATGTCTGCTCATGCTGTTTGACCACTTTGCTGCTGCTGTTGTTCACTGTTGAGTTCTAAGTGTTTCTATATACCCTAGATAGTAGTCCTTTGTCAGATATGTGGTTAACAAATATTTTGTTTCAGTCGTAGCTTGTCTATTCAACCTCTTGAAAAGGTCTTTCACAGAGCAAAAGTGTTTAATTTTGATGAGATCCAATATATCAACTTTTATGATGCTTTTGATATCAAGTCCAAGAACTCTGTTTAGGCCTAGATCCCAAAGATTTTCTCCTATTGTTTAAAAAAATTTTAAAGGTTTACATTGTATATGTAATGACTGATATGTAATGTTCATGATTCATCTTGAGTTAAATTTTATGTAGGGTATGAAATTCAGATCAAGATTGATTTTTTTTTCTGCCTATGAATGTCTAGTAGCTCCAGCACCATTTGCTGAAAAGGATCAACAAATGATCCTTTTCCTGGCTCCACTGAATGGATTTGCATCTTTGTCAAAAACCAGCCGATCCTTGGTTGGTGCGGTTCAGTTGGTTTGAGCATCGTCCTGTAACTGAAAGGTTGTGGGTTCAATTCCCAGTCAGGGCACATACCTAAGCTGTGGGTTTGATCACTGGCCAGGGTGGGTACTGAAGGCAACCAATCAGTATTTCTCTCACGCCAATGTTTCTCTTTCTCTCTTCCCCTTCCTCTCTCTCTAAAGGCAATGAAAAATGTCCTCAAGTGAGGACATTTTTATTATTATAAAAATAATAATAAATTAAAAAAGCCAGTTGGGCATATTTGTGTGGGTCTATTTCTGGGCTCTTTATCCTGTTCCATGCATCTGGGTGGCCGTGCTTCTGCCAGCATCACGTAGTCCGAGTGCTGGAGCTACACAGTAAGTCTTGAATTCGAGAACATTGATTTTTCCCACTTTATTCTTTTTTTTCAAAGTTGTTTTTAGCTATTTCAGTTCCTTTGCCACTCCTAATAAGTTTTATAATAATCTTGTCTATATCTGTAAGAAATTACCCTGGCATTTAATAGGAATCGCATTGAACCTATATACCAACTTGAGGAGAATCGACATCTTCACTGTAAACGTGGTACACTCCATTTACGCAGACCTTCTTTGATTTCTTTCACTGGCACTTTGTGGTTTTCAGCCCGCACATCCTGAAGATGTTTGGTTAGATTTATGACTAAGTATTTTGCTTTTTTCAGTGTAAATGGTATTGCTTTTTTACTTTCATCCAACTGTTCATTGCTAGTTATAGAAATAAAATTGATTTCTGTGTTTTTATCTTGTGTCCTGAGACAGTACTGAATTCATTTATGAGGTCTAGGCATTTTTTATGTGTAGGTTTCCTGGAGTTTTCTGCATAGTCAACCACGTCACCTACAAATAGATGTAGTTGACTTCTTCCTTTCTAATCTCTATGCCTTTTATTTACTTCTCATGCCTTATGGCCCCAGCAGGAACCTCCAACGCCAGCTCCGTGGAGTGCAGGTGCTGCCCCCAGCATTAGAGAGAAGGCACAATCTTCCACCCATTGAGTATGATGTTAGTTGTACATGTCGAGGTAGATGCTCTTTATCAGCTTGAAAAAGGTCTCCTCTATTTTTAGTTTTCAGACAGTTTTATTTAATCATGGATGGATGTTGAATTTTGTCCATTTTTTTTCAGCATTGATTGATACGGTCATGGATTTTCCCTTTATGTCCCTTTGTACTCCCCCATCAATAACATGACTTAGGAACTTCCTCTGTGTTCATTTAGAACAGCACCAGACTGCATTACAATCTGTGTTTCAAGCATCAAGGATGATTTAGAAAACACAAGGAAAAAGTAACATTTTCTTTCTTCTTTCCTGCTGTTCCAAGATTGCTTCTTTTTAAAAGTGTGAGGTTTTTTGTTTTTTGTTTTTTTTTTTTTTCTTCTGTGTAGAGACTTTCCTTTAACCCTTCTTTTAGGGTAAGTCTGCTGGCAACACATTTTTTAAAGTTTTCTTTCATCTGAGAATGTCTAGATCTCCCCTTTGCCTTTCTCGGAGGATATTTTTGCTAGAAACAGAATACTGCATTGGTGGTTTTTTCTCAGCACTTGAAACACGCCGTGCCCCTGCTTCCAGCCACCCTTGTTTCCGATGCAAAATCTATTATCATTTAAATTGGTTGCCCCGTAGTTAAGGTATTATTTCTCTCTTGCTGCTTTCAATATTTTTTCTTTAACTTTCATCTTTAAAAGTTTGACCAAGATGTGTCTGGTATGGATTTCTTTGGGTTTATACTGTTTAAAGATTCATTCTGCTTCTTAACTGTAGCTTTATGTCTTTGAAAAAATTTGGGAAGTTTCCAGCCATTACTCCTTTGAATGTTTTCTTGTCCTCTCCTTTTCCTCCTCTCCTTCTGGATCTCCACCGTTAAATCTTTTGTTGTAGCCCCAGAGGTGCTGAGGTTCTTTTCATGGACCCAGGTGGACAGGTTTTTGATTACTGCTGGGCAGGGGCAGGAGTTCTGGACCCTGTGGGCCTCTGTAGACACCACCATGAGTGAATGGGGCAGGCGTGCCTTGCCGCTGCTCTCCCAGTTGCCTCTAAGGATCCCACAGGGAGTGATATGGCCTCATCACCACTGGGCAGTGGTGAGACCCTGTTTTCACTATTCCTCTGACACCACCCAAATAGGGAAGGGGAGTGGCACCCATGCAAGGCATGGTCTGCAGGCCTTGGGGCCAGAACACCTCCTGGGGTTTGCGACTTGCGCTTTGGAGCAGTGAGGGACGTGGGTGGTTGGCTTGGTTTTTGGAGCCAAGAGCGGTGGAGTGGACACTGCTGGGAGGAAAGGGGAGGGTTGTGAGGGTGGGGGTGTGGCTGTCGACCACTCTCTATCCTCTCGGCAGGGCAGGGTGCTGGGTGAGCAGATTCGGAGACACACAAAGCTGCCCTGAAATCTACCCTAGGACCTGCTCAGTGGGAAGACTAACTGATCACTGAGGGTGCCGGCCCTAGTTCACCTGTGAGCCAGACTGGCATGGAACCACTGGGCCGAATACCAGAAATGGCCAGGCTACCCTTAGTGCCCAAAGGCTGACGGGAGCAGGAGCTGATGACAGCAGATTCTGGGACCCAGTTCAACCACACTTGGCTGGCAGGGCACCCTTGGGCAGCCATGTCTCTCCTTCCCTGTCCTGGTCCTGGTCTTAGAGAAAAGGAGGTTGAGAACCACTGGCCTCAGGGGAGATGAGAAAGAGCCAGAGCTTCCTGCGGACCACCCAGCTGCTGCTTAGTGGTAGCACAAGCAAGTATACCCTTTCCAGCAGCTCTTTGGAGCTGATGATCTATCTTCTAAGGTCACATCAGCAAACACCCTCCTACCACTCTCCTCCTCCAAGGATCAATATGCTGAAATGCTGGCTAAGCCCTGAGAGAGAGAGAGCTGGGTAGCCTGGGGTCCCCAGAGAGGGAAGGGGCCAGCCTGCTGTTTTCACAAGGTTGTGGAGACTGGAAAGTGGGGGAGGGGATAGGGAGAGAGGAACAGTGAAGCCGCTGCACTCCACAAGGATGGGGCTTCAAAAACAACAGAGAGGCACCACTGTCCTGGGACCGGGCCCAGCTCGCTACGCTAATGCTGTGTGGCTTGTGCCAAATTGTTTCAGCTCTCTGGGCTTCTAGCTCTGACATGCCACCACTTCACAATGTCCCACTACCCTCCATGTGCAGAGTGAGAGCTCAGGGTTTCACTGTGTGTGCAGTGGTAAGAGGGGCCCTTTGCCGTCCATCTCCACTCTGATCACATGCAAAACAAAAGTACAGTGACTAGTTTTCCACCATCTGTCATCATCAGGAAAACTGACACAATGACATTCCAAGCAAGGGGTCACGGACTCAGATTTCTGTAGGGTCAGGTGGGTGACTGAGTGAGGAAAGTATGAGTAAGCATAAGGCAATAGGGAGTGGTGGGCACTGGGGTGAACTGGAGAGCATACGCCCCATCTGAATGGGCAACCGCTACTCAGCTCTCCCTACCGAAACTCAGCTGTCCCTGCCTGCTGCCAGGTGGCAATGCCAGTTAGGCAGGGACATATCTTCTAAAGGTCGAGAGGGGAAGGGAAGGAGAGAGGGAGAGAAACATTAATGTGTGGTTGCCTCTCGTGTGACCCATACTGGGGACCTGGCCTACAACCCAGGCATGCGCCCTGACTGGGAATCGAACCGGTGACACTTTGGTTCACAGGCTGGCACTCAATCCACTGAGCCACACCAGCCAGGGCAGAGACCTGAATCTTTATGCAAAATGTTTACCTTTTTAGATGTTAAAAACCAATGCGAACTTTAAAATAACACTATGGCAGGCCAAGCAAAACATCTGCAGACTGGGTTCAGCCCTGGGCTGCTTGCAATTTGCAACCTCTGAGGCTAATTGTGCGACCTGGGCCTTTGCCCTTTCTGAGGCTGTGTGCTCGTCCCACCAGTGGGAGTGGTGACTCCTGGGGAGTCAATGGCAGGACTATACACTTTGTAAAGGCCCTCCCACTGGGCCTGGCACAAAGTAGGTGGCACAGACCTTAGTTTTACCCCTCAACCCCCAGGGGGCTTGCCTTGGCACCATCACAAGCAGATCTGGAGAGAGCTGAGACACAGAGCTGAAAAAGGAGCAGGCAGGAGGGCTGGAGGGCCTGGGACTCAGGGCGAGGATGGGGTTCCCAAAGCTTAGGCGGGGCCAAAGGAGGGAGTGGGGGAGTGAGGGGAGACTGCAGCCCAGGCTGGGGCCTAACAAAACACTAAAGTTCTGGGAACAAACATGAGCAGCAAGGCCGGAGGTGGGGAGCGGTGATGACACTGGGTGTCATCCTCTTGGACATTTGGGTCATGCGTCTCTCAATAAGCAAGAGTGACATTACCAAAAGCCCCACGCCATTACCACCATTTATAATCACTGCCGCTTTGCGCACAAGCACTTTGGAGCTTGGTCCCACACAGTCCTGCCATAGCCCCACTAACCTTGCACTACTGTGATTCCTGCTCTAGACATGAGGAAGCTGGGGCCCGAAGAGGCTGGGCTGTTCACCTTGAATGGCAACAGTTACGGAGCAGACCCTCCGCTCTGGGCACCACAGGCATTACTTCACGTGGTCTTCGGGGTAGCCAGCCTCCAAAGGCCCCCTTGAGCCACCACTGCTGGGGCTGATGTTTTGTGCAGCCCCTTCTCCTCGAATCTGCCCCATCACTTGCTCTTGAGCAAGAGAAGACAGCAGAGGTGACACTGTGTGACTTCTGAGGCAAGATGATAAAATAGACTTGCAGCTTCCGCATGGATCTCTGGGAAGGCTTGCTCCCACAGGGACCCTGGCACCGTGCTGGAGAAGCCGCTCCTGCTGAGAGCCCCGGCTGAGCCCCATGCCAGCCGCACCGCCGGGGGCCGTCTGGACGCCCAGCCCGGCCGATGCCAGCATCCGACTGAGGCGTCAGGGAAGGCCCCAAGCCAGGACCACCAGCTGCATGCAGTGAACCCACTGAACCGTAAGAGATAATCGTAAGTTTTTATTTCACACCACTAAATTTTGGAGTGATGTGTTACACACCAGTAGAGAACTGGATCACCACCCACAAGTGTGGTGGAAACTCAAGCTGTCCTCCCATTACAGCTGGGGACACTGAAGCACAGGGAGGGAGAGTGACTTGACCTCACTGGGTTAGGTCAGACTCCCAACCAGGGAACGGTCACCTTCCTGAGCAGCTGTCCCTCCGGGAGGCTGGTGCCACCGCCTCCTGAGCACCTGCAGTCTGTTCTTCCCTGCTGGGAGACGGGGGCTGGTGCTGTCTTGCCTCGGAGCTGGCCTCCTCTCTGGTGCCTGGGGCACTGGGGCCAGAATTTTGACAAATGGCCTCACACATATTAAACAAGAGAGATGACACCGCACAACCCTGGCGAGGCCCCAGATGCGAGGGATGAAAAATAGGGCTGATCTATCTTGCGCGCCTCGGTGACAAAGAGGAATGGATCAGCCCTAATAGGGGCTACACATCGGGTCTCCGTCTTAAATAAGTCAAATGGGAATTCGCTGCCCCTTGGGAGGCCAGCCCCGAGGGAGCAGGAGAGCAGGGCGGCAAACTCGGCTTCCGGGGAGAGAAGGGTGCCGTGGTGGACACCAGCAGGCTCGGTTCTAGGCGCTGAGCGCCAGGGCAGAGAGCCAGGGGCTTCGGGAGAGAGGCCTGTGGGAGGAAGGGGTTCAGAATCCCGGGCCAGCGACCTAACCCTTCTGACCCTCGGTTTCCACATACGCAACACGGGGTCGTGGCCCGTGTCTCATTTCATATCGATGGCGGCACTGTTAGAAGAGCTGGCGTTCCCCGAGCACCTGCATGTGTCCGACAGTGTGCCAAGCACACACGGCCGGTCTTACTATTTTTTGTCACCTCCCAAAGCAGAGTGTGGAGGCCAAAAGCTCGGGCTCTGGAGCCAAACTGCCCTGGTTCAACTCCCAGCTCTGCCACTCACAACTGGGTTACTCAGATGCATTATGTGAGCTCTGTGTGCCTCAGTTACCCCCCATGAGGTGCCCACC
This sequence comes from Anoura caudifer, assembly GCA_004027475.1. Classification (NCBI taxonomy): domain Eukaryota; kingdom Metazoa; phylum Chordata; class Mammalia; order Chiroptera; family Phyllostomidae; genus Anoura; species Anoura caudifer. Next base: position 150,391 of record PVKU01003429.1, on the reverse strand, counting down.
TCACCGCATAGTTGTGATAAGGACAGGCCAGCGCTGAATACTTGTAAGAAATGAACACACACGGTCAACACTCAAAAACGCTTGTTCCCTTCCTTCATCTCCTCCTCTAGCTGTCAGGGCCACTACCTTCCAAGGTCGAAATCTCAGGAAGGTGCTGCTGGTGGGGAAAGAAGGGATGGGTAAAAGGGAGTCAGAGCCTTAGCTGGTTTCCCTGCAACGGTTCTGCTTAAAGGGAATCAGGGATGGTGCTGATGGGTCAGGGTCCCTTTAAGGTACCTGCTGTGAAGGGGGCAGAGCCCTATGCGGGGGCGAGGTGCAATGTAGCAGGAGTCTGCTACACTGGTCTGCTTTGGGGTCTTTCTTAGTCATAACTCTTCCTGGCCCATTCTGACCACCTTTCCCCAAAGATGCTTTCTTACCACCAAGTCTTTCCCTCTGCTGTTTCCCTCCAGCACACTGTCCTCTTCCTCCTCTGCCAGGTGTCCTGACCAAATGCTTCCCTGAAACCCCCCTGCCAGAGCTGAGTCAGTGACCCCTTCTCTGTTCCCACAGTTATGTGTGGTGACTCCTCACCGCAACACACACACATCACAGCACAAAGCATGGTCCCAATCCCTCAGTCCCGTTACAGCACCATCTAGACACCGCTGTAACCGCCCCCCCACCTGCCACCACACACACACACACACACACACACACACACACACGAAGAAAGGCTGGCCCCGAGCAAGTGCTCAGCAGCTGTGTTAACTGAGTGGATAAACGGCCCCGGCCACTAGAAGCAGACGTGTATTCCCTGTGTAAGGGGCAGCTGTGGTCGTTGTCTTTCTGGCACACATTTCTTCTGATAACAGCCCACTCTGCTCCCACCCGACCCCCCAATTTTCCCCTGGGGGACCTCCCCTCCTCCTCTCTCTGTCCAAGGGCTTGGGTGGGACCAATACCATGTGACTCGGGTCAGGTCAAGTAGAGCAGCCAGTCTCTTCAGGGTCTAAATCATTGGTTGAAGGATGGCCACATGACTAAAACTAAGCCAGTGAAAGTCATAACTGGGGTTTCGACTGGAAGCATTGGAAAGAAATGCTGTCTCTGTGCTGGGGTTGCTACATTTGTGTGAGGCCTAGAGCTGAGAATGGTGATGGTCTCTGCTCTCACTTGGGGGAAAGCACTTGTGCATGAAACCGACACAATGGCACCGGAGACAGAAAATGGGGGAGGATGGCTGAGTTCCTAATGAGCTGCCTGGACTCAGCTCGCCCAGCATCCGCCCCCCACCCACCACCTGAGAGCCTTTGACTCGTTCCCGGCTCTAGAGATCCACCTGGTCAAGCTGAGCCAGTAAACTCAGGCCATCCCCTCAGTCATGGCAACTGGTCAAGAGAGTGAAAATGACCAAAGTCGGGCTCTTCAGAGGGAGGCTGGGGATTCCAGTTAATGCTGGGGAAAAGGGAAGCCCTGTCTTTGCCTGTATGTGAAGGAAGATGCAGCAGCCTCAAGAGGGAAGCCTGATCCAGGTAGAGTTACAATGTGAGGGGCAATGCTCCAGTGACCATGGACGAGGAGAACTCAGCCTTAATGGCATCAGCGCCCCTGGATCAAACATTCCCTGAAGTCCCTACCACAGCTGCACTTTCCACGTTCAGGAACCCGTGCATTTCCATTTGCTCAGACTAGCATGGGTGGACATTTTTCCTGTCACAACCCATGCCCCCTAGCTGATCCCCCTGGACTTTTCAGTTAAGTAAACTAATACAGACCCTTGTCTACTTGAGTTGGGATTCTGTCACTCGCAAGCAAAAGAGTCTTGACTGAGTCTGCCCTTTGCACACCATGCTCTGAGGGCGACTCCTGTTCCCCACGTTCAGGGGCCCTCACAAGGTCCTCCTAACCCATCGGACCACCCAGAAGCCTCCGTGGCTCGCCCACCTTCAGATCTTGCCAGCTTCCATGTCCGCCTTCACAGCAGCCTAGAAGACAGGGGTTGGCAAACTTCCTCTGTAAGGGGCCAGGTAGTCAATATTTTAGGCTTTGTAAGCCATTCAGCCTCTGTCACATCTCGGCCGCTGTGGCGTGAAAGCAGCCATAGACGATACATAAATAATGAGTGTTGCTGTGTCCCAATAAAACTTTATTTATGGACACTGAATTTGAATTTCATATATTTCACATTTCACAGAATATTCTTCTCTTGATTTATAACCTAGAATTAGAAAGTGTAAAATTCATTCTTAGCCTGAGGGCCGATTAAAACAGGTGGTGGTCTGGGTTTGGTCCATGCGAGATAGTTTACCCACCCTGGGCTACCCCTGCATTCCTCTGGCCCCCAAGTAGGCTAAGTCGCTGAAGCCCCAGCCCGTCTTGGGGACCTTGTGTCTGAAGATCAAAAGGCACTCACCAGAAGGACCACCCGTAGTCCCAGGAATGGGGCCTCCAGTCTTCAGGGCCGAGGCTCACGGTGACCTGGAACACCTGCGTGTACATCATGTGGGCTACCATTCCCAGGAGGCCTGTGGGGGGGGGGGCAGAGAGAGCATCAGGAAGCACACGGGGCTTTGTGCACCCCCACGGGCCTGTCAGTGCTGGGGGAGAGCACGTGAAGAATGGTCGGCAGGACCAGAGCACAGGAAGCTAGAGAGAGGCTGTTTTCCAAGTCCGCCAAAGAGCTTGAATCTGAGCCAGAGGTCAAAGGGAAGCCCTGGAAAAATTTATGCAGTGGAGGCAGAGTCAGCTCTCTATGTGGGTGGATAGATTTTTCTGTTAAGAACCAAGGAAGTAACCGTTTTAGGCTCTGTGGGCCACTAGGTCCTGTTGCAACTGTTCCACCCCACTTCTGCAGCACCGGGGAGCAGTGGCGGCACGTAGGCACCAGCCCGGGACTGGATGAGCCCATGGGCCGCGTGCGCCAATACCCGCATCAGAAGGTCATTTGGGAGAGGGAGCTTACGGAGTGTTTTTCAATCGTCAGTCTTTAACTCATGAGACGAGTGGATCAGGAGAGCAGCCTCATGGATTGCAACCAGCACTACAACAGTAAGAATTGAATGGAATAGAAACACCTACCACCATCGAATGCAGCAGGAGTAAATATTGTTTTGTGTGTGCATGCTGATTGCAATATGAACGATTTTACTGCGGCTCACGGTCAAACACCTCTCAGCCCACTGGCTGGGAGAACCTCGCTTCCAAGAGGTGTGGGTGAGAACCCTCTCCCAGCGCATTTCACTGTGGAGCCCTGGCAGGCACTTCACTCCCTGAGCCTCAAGCCCCCCCAACCCTGAGATGAGGGTTACGACAGCTAAGGGGAAGGGTGGATGAGATGGCAGCCTCAGCGTCTGGTGCCCCTTGGACATGCCATCGTAACAGCGACCAGGGTTATTATAAACCTGGGACACTTCTCTGCTGGGACTGTGGCCTCTGGAGCCCTTGTGGGTACCTCAGTATGTGGCTAACAGGCATGGATTGAATTTGCAGATGGAGTGATAGCCTAGCTGGTGTGGCTCGGTGGATTGAGCGCTGGCCTGTGAACCAAAAGATCCTCAGTTCGATTCCCAGTAGGGACGCACGCCTGGGTGGCAGGCCAGGTCCCTGGTTGGGGGTGAGTGAGAGGACAGGGGGCAACTGATCAACGTTTCTCTTGCACACTGATGTTTCTCTCCCTTTCTTTCTCACTCCCTTCCCCTCTCTTTGAAAATAAATAAAATCTTTTGAAAAACAAAGATGGAGGAATAAGAGTATTGATGAGGAGGGAAGGAGTAGGTGATGAAGGGAAGAAAGGAAACCAGTAACGCTTATGCGCCTACTGTGAGCCAAGCACTCTGCCAGTCTGTGACCCCCATAATGCTCTCTTTTAATCTTCATACCAATGCCTGGAAGCACACGGCCCTGATCACAGAGCTCACGTCAGAGGCTCCAGCACACGACCCCAGGCGTGATGGAGACGGAGGACTCAAAAGTGGCGTAGACCCCTGGTTGGTGTGGCTCAGTGGATTGAGTGCAGGCTGTGAACCAAAGGGTCGAGGTTCAATTCCCAGTCAGGGCACATGCCTGGGTTGCGGGCCAGTTCCCCAGTGGGGGACACGTGAGAGGCAACCACACATTGATGTTTCTCTCCCTGTCTCCTTCCCTTCCCCTCTCTCTAAAAATAAAGAAATAATTTTTTTTTTTTAAGTGACATAGAGATGGCTGTCTGTGTCTCTGGGCCGGGGACAGCCTCCCGTGTACACCTCCCACGGCTCTCTGACCTTGGATGGGGGCTGCTTTCCAGGGCTGTGGGGGGCACTGCAGTCAGGAAGTCCAGGCAGAGGGTAATCCCAGGAGCCCGGTGAAGGCTTGGCACCCCCCAGGCTGTCTCTGCCGGTCTCTGAGGATGGCCCACCCCCATCCTGGGCAGGGCCCAGCCAGTGTGCCAGAAGCCTCTCTGGTCCCCTCCGCCCTGGCTCTGCTGGAAGGAGGAGACAAGGGTGTGAGCCACACCAATAGCTTATTTTTAGGTACTTGACACAATTTTTGGTGAACTTGCTAACAAATATACCTTATTCTTTGGAACTTTTGCATGGGACCCTTGATAATGATGTTCCATGTTTTATTTACTGCATCAGTTGATGGCATTGAAGTTACTTCAGTTTCTTGCTCTACAGGCAATGCTGCATTGAGCACCTTCTACAGGTCTCGTACTCGTCCTCGCCGACGCTAGGGGCCACGAAACACTGATAACTTTGTCCACTGCATGGGAAAACAGGAGGCCTCAGCGTTGTTTTAAGTTTCATATTTTCCTTATTATTAGTGAGCTTGAACATTTTTTCACATTTATTAATCATTTCTATTTTTTCTTCTATAAATATGTGTGTCTGTATCCTTGTCAACTGTCTTATCTTTTTAGTCTTTTTTATTATCAATGGGTAGGAGTGCTTTCTATATCTTTTAGTCTTTTAGTCTTTTCTACAGTCCTGTCTTTTGCACGGACCACAAGGAGTTTTTGCTGCTTGTCTTTCCCCATGTACAAAACATCTCCTTTAAAAAAATTAACAGACTTGATTTTTTAGAGTAGTTTTAAGTTCACAGAAAAGTTGAGCAGCAAGTACAGAGAGTTCCCATTGCCCTCTCTCTCTGCCCCACGGTTAGTGTGGCACATTTGTTACAATTGATGAACCAATATCAGTACATTATTAGTACCTAAATCTACGGTGTGCACTAAGGTTCAGTCCGTGTTGCACATTCCACGGATTTTGGCAAATGCATAGCGACGTGTTGAATAGTTTCACTGCCCTAACAATCCCCTGGGCTCCGCCGACCCAGCCCCCCACCCCCACGGACCCCCTGCCCATCACTGATCTCTTCACTGTCTCCACCGCTTTTCCTTTTCCAGATGCCACATAGTTGGACTCGTTCAGTTCATAGCCTTTTCAGACTGGCTTCTGTCACTTGGGAGTGTGCATTCAGGTTCCCGCCATGTTTTTTATGCCTTAAGAGCTCATTTCTTTTTACTGCTGAGCAGCATTCTACTGCCGGGATGGACCGTGGGTCCCTCACTCATCACCTAGACAAGGACAGCTTTGTTGCTTCCAATTTTTAGTAATTATGAATAAAGCTTCTTTTGTCATATATTTTGATATTTGATACAATCAAAACTATCAGTCTTTTCTTTTTTGGTTTGCACTTCCTATGTCTAATTTAAGAAAACCAACACCATAAGCAGACTCTCCTGTATTTTTCTAACATATGTATAGATGTTTGTTTAATTCCTCTGGAATTTATCTCAGTGACGGTACGAGGTAGAGATCTAACTTAATTTTCTTGAATGCATGGCTAATTACTTTGAACCCTTATAACATCAACCAGTCTTTCCCCACTGATTTGGAGTGACACTTTCCTCCTATTCCAAGCACCACACGTGCACAAGTCCACCTCCCAGACCCATCACTCCGTCCATGGGCCTCTCTCTGTCCGGTGTCACTGCTACACTGTCCAATCAGTAGAACTTGCAGTGGAGTCTTAACCGGAAGGGCATGTCTCTCTTCCTCCCTGCCCAGTGCTCGCTCCCTCTACAGTTGCTGCCCTACCCAGGAGCTTTGCCCTGCGGTGGACCCGACCCCTTCCTCAGCCCTACCAGCCGCTCCTGAGGGCTGGGCCCTGCTCTCCAAACCTCGGTCGTGTCTTTGGTTTCCTCCTCCTCACCCTGCCAGTCCAGATGCTCCCTGAGTCCTCTGGCCCCTCAGTGCCTTCATTTCCTCATCTATGAGATGGGGTACCTGCAGCCACTGGCAACTGCAGGGAGCACCCACTGAGGAAGTAAAACGTCCGTGAGGATGGCCACTTATCACATCGGGACAGTGGGGACAGAGCGGTGTTTTCATATGAGAACTCTCAGCTGGACCCCACAGCTAGCCCCAAACTGCTGGCAGAATAATTAATTTTCTGAATTGTTGGCTTAGAAAAGCATTGATTTCTCAACTGAATTCCATTTATTCCCAAATCCGAAAGGCCATGCTTTAAGAAAATTCAATAAATAAAAGTTGCAACTGGTGAGATACATGAGTTGCATTGTTAAGATTCTGCTTCAGAAATCTGCCCCTCGCTCGTATCTCTGGAAGCGTGTCCATTCTGACGACTGAGGTCCCCCGACCAGGGACGCCTGCCGTACACACCCTCAGCAGAAGGTATCGTTTTCAACTTGGCTGAGTTTTTTAAAAATGACTTTTTGATGACTGACAGAACCTCCTAAATTAGGGGAGACTAAGCAAACGAGGCTTTCCTGCCGGCGAGGCTTCCCGTGTGGACCCACACTGAGAGCCGCAGCTGAGCTCTCTCCTCCCGTGCTTTCCGGAATCTCCCCACTCCTGACACTGTAAATGGACTTGCCAACCTGCAGAGTGAGGAGTAAGTAACTTACACTTGTAGAACACTCAGAACAGCGCTTGACACGTAAGTGTTCCATGAGCGAATAAATGAGTGGATGAATGAATGCGTGCCTGCGACTCACTGTGCAGGCCTGCTAGACTAGGTCTGTTTTGCTTTCCATGGAGTCCCTGCTCCTGGCCCAGGGCCTGGCACACCATGGGTGTTCATTGTGTGCTCGTTCAATGGCTAGGTGGCTGCTGCCTGCAAGGTGCTTGGGGCTGTCAGGCTGGCAGGCTGAAGCCTTGGGGCTTCAAGGTCTGGGGTCTGGGATGTGCAGCTGAGTGAGGACAGTGCCGGATCTGAAGACTTTGGAGAGCAAGTTGTGGAGGTGAGCAAATGTCAGAGTGATCGGTCATCCACTTACTCACGCTCCAGACACTACTCCAGGGGGGTCGGCGGGAGAGACCGGAACGGGTAGATAGGTGCCCCTGCCCTCAAGAGTCTCAGCTGCCAGTGGGGAGATGCAGACAATGAGCATTTAACCTCACAAGAAAATTTCAGGTAGGGAAAAGTGCTGGGATCAATAAAATAGGGCAAAGCGCCAGAGAGTTCCAGGGCCCACTCCAGACAGGGTGGTCAGAAAGGGCCTTTCTGAGGAGGTGGCACTAAAGCAGAGGCTTGAACAGGGAGCTGGAGGCAGCTGCACGGACGTCTGGGGAAGAGTGTGCCAGAAGGAGCCTCGAAGGACGCCTGTCAAGAGGAAGGAGCAGCCCATCAGGTCAAAGATGAAGGCAGAGAAATGACTGTTGGACTTGGCAACATGGAGGCCACTGGGGACAGGTGCCTGGCTGGGACAGGCTGACAGTAAGAGGAGGTACAACAGCCACTATTAAAGAGAAGGCTTCAAAGCGTGTTGCTGGTGGAGAGGCAGAAACAGGGGGTCAGCGCTGAGAGGGCCTGGGCTTCAGGGAGGGATCCTGAAGAGGGAAGGCAGAGAACGCAGGGAGCAGCCCAGGGAGCAGAGGGGCCAGAGGGAAGTGTAGGAGCCAGGGAGAAAGGAGGCCAGGAGGGCGTGGAGGTTCCAGAAAGACAGAGGGGCTGGCTTTGGTGAGAGCGGGAACCACTCTGAAGGGAACAGGGAAGCCGAGTTTGTGCTGCAGAGTGGGCACTGGGGCAGCTCTGCCTCCCTCTGCTCCCGCGGGGAGGCTGGCCGCCCGCTCAGAGCCAGATGTGGGTGTTGCGGGGAGGGGTTGGAGGAGCGGGGAGAAGGTGTGAAATAGGAACGCGCAGACAAACCTCGAAAGCGCACGCAGCCCTCCCTCCGGCAGTGCTGCACGCGTGGGAGCCCTATGCACGTGGATTAAAAGTGAGCCCAGGCAGCACGGCGGTGGGGTTCCAGTGGTGAGAGGAGTCAGCCTGGGGATGTACAGCGGGTCTCCTGAGTCCGAAGGTCACACGGGAGTGCCAACAACCTGGTGCCTCCCCGGCGCGGGGGCTGGCTGGCTCCTGGCCCAGGGGACCCTCTCTAAAAAAGATGCCACTGTGGTAGGACGTGGAGCAAAGGTGCACCACTGAATTCAGGACACCTCTTGCATCCGGCCCGCCTCTCTTTTGCAGGGTTTGGCCGTATTATGCTAATACATGCTCCGTTTAATTGAGATATCAGGGAGGTGACTGATTAATTAATTTATAATAGAGTTTATTTTTAAACATGCTGTCTAAGCTATTACTCAGAACATGCAGAGAGCACTCATGTCTAAACAAATATTCTTCTGTACATGGGCACGGTCTGGATTTGCCAGTGTCTCAGGCACATCATGACTGGGACGTGAGACATGGGCTGGGGGGGTGCTGGTCAGGGGCCGGAGGAAGCTGAGCCGAGGAGATGGGCAGGATGGTAGCAAAGGGAAACGAACCCCTGCTGGGTGCCCTGACGTTCAGCGAGGCACTGACATGTGTGGAGCACCTGCCATACACCAGGCCCCTTCCTCCCCGTGAGGAGTGCAACTGGGAACAAGTAACCTGGCCTCCCAGTGCTCTGGGGGCAGGGTGGAATGGGAGAGACCACACAAACTGGGACTTCTGTGTGGCAGGCAGCCAGCAAGGGAAACCCAGGGGCCGTGGGAAGCCTAGCTGGGCCCCTGGGCCAGGCTTAGGTGGAAGGTCAGGGAAGGCGCCTAGAGGAGGTAGCATCCGAAGTGAGAGCTGAAGGGTCAGAGGGAGCAGGAAGGTGACCTGGTGGTGGAACCAGCTTCTGCTGAGGCCACAGGCAGAGCAGTTTGGCGGGGCTGTTGGGTGGAACACGTGGGTGGGGAGAGCTGCCGCTGGAGGGCCAAACAAGATGCTGCACAAGAAGTTCTGTGGCCTCCTCAGGAAGTTCGGGCTCTGCCCTGAGGGCACTGGGCAGGAACTGCATAATTGCAAGCAAGGGGGCGAAAGACCTTTGGCTGCAGGAGAATGAGAAAGGTAGGAAGGGGAAGGCGGAGAGGGGCAGAGTGGAGGGTGCCAGGCCGAGGTTGCTGAGGTTAGGGGGCCGGTGGGCAGGTGGGGGAGCACAGAATGTCCGGCACTCCTGAGATGGGAGACGGACAGCTACAAACCTGTGGGCACTGGGAAGCCCTGAGTTAGGAACAGGGTAGGGCTGGGGGGCTGGTGGGACTGACCCAGTTAACATTGGCCCTGAAATCTCCCTCCGACAAAAGAAAACTTTGAGATCCTAAAGGCTGGCATTTCAAGACACCAATCAGCTGGGGCAGAAGGAAAAAACAAACCCCTTTATCTACACATATCTGAAATTCCCCAATGTTTGCACCAGCAGAGACCAAAGGCTGGCTGTCCCTTGTGCCCTCCGGCCTAGGGAGGACCCCACGCGGCCAGGTCTGTCTGCACTTAAAACCATCCCCAAGAAGCTGAGCTGATGCCAGGTTTAAAGCTTGCCCAGATCTATTTTTAAAGAACAGGCTATTTTTAGACACTCTCCCGAGATCCCGCAGCCTCTCTGGGTAGCATATTTCAGGGTTTAAAAAGTCCCTCCTTACACATAACCTAAATCTTTCCAGCTCCAATTTAAGCTAATTTCTTGCTCTGCCCTCTGAGGACAAGGGGATGAGCGGTTGGCATCTTCTCAAGAGGAACATTTTGGAAGCTCAGCAATTACCGAGTTGCCCCCCAACCCTGCCTTCCTGGCACCAGATTGCCCCAATTACTCCCCTTTCTCCAAAGGTCTCATTTTAGAGCACTTGAGTCATTAGCATCACTCTTGTTTGGCTTCTGCCCGTTTCTCAGTGTGTCTTTTAAAGCAACGTGGCCCAAATCGGAGGTGGCATTTAATGGCAGACCTTTTCACTTCAGATGCAGGTTAACTCAATGCCCCGCGCCCCCCCCCCCCCGCCCCCAACACCACCACCAGCCTTGTCTATTCCAGTTACCTCCGTCCAGCCTGGAGGCAGTGGATGGGCTCAGACCCTTCCCCCCAGGTGGAAGTGTCAGGAGGCCAGGACGCAGCTCCTGGGGACCGGTGGGGTAGCCCAGGGCAACTGGTGGTGGAATAATTGTTGATATTAATAGATATGCCCGCCCTCAGCATTCCCTGTTCCCTGTAACCCTCCTGCATTTGGGTAACTAGATATAAGACCTTCATGGCCTCAGGGCACAGCTGTCACTGAAGACTGAGAAAACAAGAGCCCAAGTCCTTAGGGATTTCAAAAGCCTACGTACAGGTGCTGGATGAAATGGTTTGGAAGGACGTATGATCAGGCAGAGCTGGTTTCTCTCCCCCTCAACCTGGAAACCAGGTGCAGTTGTCTGCATAGGGCCGTGGGTGTAAGGAGAGGAGGAGGAGGAGAAGGTGTGGGGTGTCAGGACAGAATGAATCCAGCTACGGAGACATTAGCAGAGCAGCCTCCAAGGGGCCCCCCGCCTCCACCACAAGCCCCTTGTAGTGCATCCCTGGGAGCACAGGAGAGTGAAGTCAGCCCCACAAAGTCTCCTTGTCCATCTGAGTAGGTAGTAGTCCTCCTGGGAGCTGGGCTCATGGACACAGCCGATGCAGCCCCTGTTCGGAAAGAGGCTGTCCACTTTGGTCCCGTTCCTTGACTCCCATATGACTCTTCTCAGGACTGATCCCCACTCTGACAGCCTTGAATGCTCACAAACGCCCAAGATGAAGGTGGACCCTCTCACTTAGAGGGCGATGGTGGGAAAAAGAGAAGAAAGCTCTGGCCTGCACTGGGACAGGGTGAGGAAGGCAAGCTGGCGATGTCACCCAGCGGTCCAGGACAGAGGGGGAAGTCCCCTTGGGCATGTGCACACTCCCCAAGTCGTAGGCCTGCCTCTCTCTCCCTCTACCTTCTCCCATCTCCCCACCCCAGAAATTCGCACATCATCGGCACGCCACCTTGACATTCTGCCCTGGCCTTGGACTTGGTCTGCCTCTGTGCGGACCACCCCTGACCCTGGGCACCATTGGGCTCTGTCTGCCATGTGGCGTCTTACCAGCAGGTCCAAGCCAGCCCCACCCCCAGCCTCTAGGTCCTGCTGCTGCGTGGAGATCCCTGAGCTTAGTGAGAGCAGGGTCCGGGGAGTGATGGGAGTAATGGGCAGATTGCAGAGGAGACGCCAGTGCCAACGGCTCTTTGAAGCCTCAGTTACCAGCTCAGCTCTCCATGTCCCTCACTGGACACAAAGGCCTGAGGGTGAGGAGGCCGTATCATTTATTACTCGAGCCAGGCCACTTCTGAGAGTGAAAGGAGCACAATAAAAATGACCCTGGAACAACAAGAACACAGGTGCTCGATAATGATGCAGACCAAAAGAATGAGGGAACGAGGCCCAGTCTCTCCAGGGACCCCTTCCACACCCCACCAGGGACTTTGACACCTGCTGTCGACTTCATGTGCGCAGCAGTCCTGTTAGTGTGCCCGGTGCACAGGTGAGAGAGGTGTGCAGAGGAGAGGTCAAGCACCTGATGTACGCTGGCAAACCCAGGAGCGGCATTCACCTCTTTTTTGCCCAGCTTTCATCCATTCATTCGACACGTAACTGCTGAGCTCTGCTGAGAGCCAGGCACCACGCTACGGGCTGGAGAAAGAGACAAATGAGGCCCATGTGGCCCTTGCCTGCTGGCAGCTTATGCTCCAGTGGGGGAGACAGGAGAAGCAAGGGTCAGAGAGTTAGAAAATGGGAGGTGCCGGGGGTCAGGGAAGGCACCCAAAGGGTGGGGCATTTCAGCTGAGCCCGAAGGATGAAGAGTAACCTACCAGGTCAGAGCTTCCCAAGCCTGGGGCACACCCCTCTGGGAGCCCAAGCTTCTCTTAGACCAGGAGTTCTAAATTCTAGCACTGCTGATGCCTACGGGGGCGCCCTGTGCATTGCAGGGCGGTGAGAAGCATCCCTGGCCACCACCCATTGGATGCCAGGGACATCCACCTCCGCTCCCCAAGTCCTGAAACCTAGGTGTCTCCAGACATCACCAAATGCCCCTGGGGTAGGGTGGGGGCTCAGAGGGCAAAACCACCCCTGTTGAGACTTTTAGATGCCCCATAAATATTTTTACAATGGCAATGTTTTTATTTTTTCAGCTCCCTTCTCTGTATTGCAAGTGACACTGGCATTTCATTTCCAGTAGTGACCTGAAGCTTCCTTTCTGAATAAATTTAAGTTCCAAAAAAAAAAAAAAAAAAAAAAAAGAGTGATTTAGAGGAAAATGCTAATGCAGGTGATTGAAGTGTGGGAAATTCTGACTCAGGGACCAGTGGGGGGCTGAGGCGCCCAGGGACACAAAGGTGTGGTGTGTCCCAGGGCATGTGTGGGCAGCTCTTAAAGTGCCCCTCAACGTGTGTGAAATGCTTGGGAACCCCTCAGGGGTCACCATCCCGCAGAGCGCCCCCTTTCCCTCTGAAGATTAAGGCCAGCTTGGTCCCAGCCAGGCCACGTGGGGCCTCTCTCGGGGTGGGCACTGGAAGAAATCAGCTGAACTTCTGCGGCCCCTACGGCAGGAAAAACAGGGATCTTTAACACGCAGGGGCACCTCTGCGTGTTAAAGATTGTGTTATTGCCCTTCGCCTTAGGATGCTTTGCAGGTATTGCATTTTTTACAGATTAAAGGTTTCAAGCCTTTCAGCACCATTTTTCCAACAGGCTCAGATGGTGGTTAGCATCTTTCAACAATAAATTTTTTTAATAAAGTATTTTTAAATTAAGAGTGTGTACACTGTTTTTAGACATAACGCTAGTGTACACTTAATAGACCACAGATGGTGTAAACACAACACTTACTCGCACTGGGGAACTGAACACCCAGCCGGTGATTCACTTCATCGGGACACCCGCGTTAGGGCCGCGGTGTGGGGCACAGCTCGGAATCTCTCTGCGGCGCGCCTGTGGAAGCGAGCTCTCTGAGTAAGATGCCGGCGGCGTTACCAAATCAGTGGGGTGGGGGCAGCTCGCTAGACAGCCCTGCCCCATCAGACTGTCTTGGGCATGTGCTCATGGGGGCCGCAGGGCAGATCCCTCCCTGTGGCTTTTTTTCTCTCTGTTTCTGTGTCTCTTTCTGTTTCCATCTCTCTCTGCCTTTGACTCTTACGTTCCCTGTCTGGTCCACCCCCCAACCCCCGACCCCTTCTCCCAGGAACGGAGAGTTAAATGTGCCCAAGTTACAGGCACTGTATTCAGGTCTCAAGCAGTGGGCACCCCCATCATCTCCCATTTGGCCCGCAAGGGACTTTGTCCTACGCAGAGAAACCCGTGATGGGCTCCGGCTGAAGCTTCAGGCCCCCATCTTGCCCCCTGCCAGCTCGCTCAGCTCAGAGCTGAGTCCTTGCTGCGCAGCCTTGAGAACATTCCTCCCAGAGCTACCCTTCCAGCCCTCCCCTCGCATTAGTGGAAATGCAAATCCTACTCTACTGGCCATTTAGGTTTTAAGTGCTCTGAGCTTCCACACTTCCCCGAAGCAATGCTGTGATACATCCAATTAGTTTCACTACCCAGAAAGCTGCCTGTGCGCTAGGAAAATGAGTGGCACCTTGCTGCAAAAGCTCCAGAGAGCAACACCTCCCTGGGCACTTCACAGTTTGTAAAGCACTTGACAATCCCACGTCTCAAGTCATCCTTGTCTTCTCCCAGGAAGGCTAGGTTTAGTTACACACTGTTTGATACATGAGTAAGTGAAGCTCAGAGAAGTAAAGCAATCCACTCAGAATAACACAGCATAGAAAAAGGAGTGTGTTTAAGTCCAGGGCTGCCCAACTGCAAGTCCACATGTTTCACGGTTCCATCATGCCTCTTCCACTCATTCATTCATTCAACACATATTTATTAAGCACTTACTATATGCCAGGCTCCCTTTCTGGTTCAGGAAATAAATGAGCATGTGAGACAGACAAGCTTCCTGCTCTCACAGAGATGATATTCTTATGAAAGAAGATAGAAAATAGAAAAACAAATTCAAAATTCAGAGTTTAATGAACACTATGAAGGAAAAGAGTGGGGTGAGGAAAAAATTGATCGTGTAGTTAGCTTAGCCGAGGGAGTCAGGACAGTTCTCTCTGGTAGGTGGCATCTGAGCTGAGACCTGAAATCCTGTTTGCAAGAGGCTGGGGAGCAAAGGTGAGTGAGGGGCGGCTATAGGCAGGCCCAAGGGGCAGGCTGCAGCTGCAGATCCCCCCAAGTTGGCCCTGCCTGCCCCAGCAAGGCTTGGCCACGTGGGCACAGGCTTGGCTGTCCTGCTCCTGTGCCCGGCCTCCGAGGGCGGGAGGGTTTCAGCGTGAGTCTCCCTTTCTCACACCTGCTCTGGGAGTGGCCCTGTGCACCCCACCCCCATAGCCCAAGCTGACAGAGGCTTTCCCCAACCAAATTGCCAAGTTCCCCTCCCAGCTCTTCTAGTCCCTTAAGGCCACATCGCCTCATCGCCTCATCGCCCCATCCCAGACTAGCATCTCTCCCACTCCATTTGCTTGCAGGGCCTCTTCCCCAGCCAGCAGCCCTCTCAGGTGCCATCACAGGAGGTAGGACAGTATGAACCCAGGGGTCAGACAGCCAGGGTCCAAGTCCTGCCTCTGATACTTACTGGCTCTGTGACCTGAGCAGTTCTGTTAAATGCTCTCATGCCTCAGTTTCCCCACCTCGTTATGACAATGAGTCATGAGTATGCAGAACAGCACCAGAGCACAGTCACTACTCTACAAGTGTTGGGGCTGTGCTGGCCGCTATACACACTCGCCCCCTGACTCCAAGACTCCTGCCGCAGTGTTCTGCCTGCCAGGTCCAGCACCCTCAGGGGCTGACACTTCCTGGATGGAGCCTGTGCCATCCCACCCCTCTGGACCATGCCACTCCACTCCTGCTGGTCCTCCCAACACCCCACCCCACCTGCTGCTCTCAGCTCACTCTTTCCCCCAGTAGACTGGGCGTGCCTGTGTCCCAGGTCAACTTTAAAATACATTTACTGCTGTCTCTGCTTGGCCATGATGTGCTCCTGCAAAGGGGATTCAAGAATGACATGTGTGTCTTCATGGAGAAGGATGGGGGAGAGCAAGCAATCAAGCTGGGAGGGAGCTTTGAGAGAATGCAGAGGGGGTGCCCCAGGCACACTTGGAGGAATAAGGAAGGCCTTGCAGGGTGGCACAAGGGCTATATGGTAACTAATATGAAGCTCCCATCATGGAATACTTGACTGTGCACACCAGCTAGGAAGTCTACATGCACCATCTCTTTGATTCTGAATGGGAGTTCTATGAGGGAGGAACTGCTGTTAGGAAATATTATCTCTCTTTAACTAATAAGAAGACTGAGGCTCAGAGAGGTTAAGAATGTATGTGGAGATTCAGATGGTGTAGTTCCAGAATGGGAACTCAAATATTTCTCTGTTGTCCCTTGAAGGGCCAGGTTCTCCAGATAAATGATACTATCACTGCCCTCCTGTCAACCTGAACCTCAGGAGAAGAGGTATGCCCAAGCATGATGACAAGAAAAATGAAAACTTGGCTTGGGGAGGAGAAGGACAAGAGTCTCCAGAAGCAGCTTCAGGTTGTCAGGAATGTAACCTCAAGAAAACTGAGATCAGGAGGATCAGGTCAAATGTGGGGTTTCTGGAAGACACTGGGTGGTGACCCAGATCTTGCTTGTCTTGTCACTGGTTGACTTTTATGTGGTCTCCACCCCAATGGAGCTCCAGAACTCCAGGCCTTGCCAGAACTTATAATGTCTTGTGGGCAGTGTGTGGTTTGTCTTTATCCAGAGGGAGGAGATTGAAGATCCAGTAGCTCCCTCATTCCAGTCTCCTGGATGCCCTGGCATACCTTCCCAGACATCCATCACTAGTCTTCAAGTTTCAAACACTGGCCTGATACCTGTCCATCTTCTCTGGGCAGCCAGCAACATTCATATGGCCATCTGGACTGGAAGAGACCACTGAGCTGGAGTCAGACACAGGGTTT
This sequence comes from Anoura caudifer, assembly GCA_004027475.1. Classification (NCBI taxonomy): domain Eukaryota; kingdom Metazoa; phylum Chordata; class Mammalia; order Chiroptera; family Phyllostomidae; genus Anoura; species Anoura caudifer. The sequence continues at coordinate 134,120 of PVKU01003429.1, read as the reverse complement.
GATGATCAATTCTGCAACTTCCCAGCTGTGTGTCCATGAACAAGTCACTTACCATCTCTGAGACCCTGTTTTTTCACCTGAGAAGTGGGGAGAATAAGTACCTAGCCATATCCACTCGTACAACCAATATTCCTTGAGCACCTATTGTGTGCCAGATGTTTTTCTAAGTCTTGGGGACACAGTAGAGAGCAAGTCAGAGTTCCTATCTTCATGGAGCTGCATTCAAGTGGGGGACCAGGCAATAAACATGTAATTTCAAGGAAGAAACATAGTGAGAAGATAGAAGGTGACTTGGGGAAGCTACTAATGTGATCATTAGGGAAGGTCTCTCTAAACTTCAAGCTGGAACTCAAAAGATGAGGAGTCAGTCAGTCACGAAAAAGGCTAGGAAGAGTCCAGGGAAGACGGAACAGCAACTGTCAAGGCCCTGGGATGGGGAGAAGGGACCAGTGTGTCTGGACCCCGGGGCAGTGAGGGCATGATGGGGCACATGGAGGTGGGGAGGGCATGGGATTTTATTCGGAACACAGCAGGAAGCACTGGAAGGTTTTAAGCAGAGGGAGGTGACCCTTCCCCCATTTATAGTCATACTATACATAGTCAGATTGTACCCAGAGCATATGACTGGATAGATTTTGAATGACTCTTATGTGGTCTCCTCCCAGTGGGTCTCAGAGCCCCCAGGCCTCTCCAGGCCTTGCAATGTCAGGTGGACAGCATGTAGCTTGGCTTTGCCAGGATGGGGGGCCCATGAAGGGGCAGCAGCCTCTCCTTCCAGGCCATGTGTTCTCTGTGCTCTGTCCTTGGGCAGATTCTGCCAGCCGGCCATCTTCCCAGAGACAAATGATGGGCAAATGCAAACTCAACTCATCTCAAAATAGCCATCAGGGAGTTTTCAAGCCCTGGGAAAAGCACACAGAAGATGCCATTTGTGAGAAGAGTTTTCCCAGCAGGGGGAACTGCCATCAAGGGGAAGTACCCCCCAAGGGGCTCTTAGACTCCCCAGCCATCTGCAGCAGCCCAACAGCCACCTGGAGGGAGGGGCTGGATCAAGGAAAGATAGGAGCCTAGGGAGACAGCACAACTCTTCGGTGTGAAACAGCCAGGATGGGACTACAGGTCCAGGCAGGCACCGGGAAAGTCAAGGGCAGGGAGGAGCCTCAGAGGGAGCCAGCAGGAGGGTCACCTTGTTGGAGGGGACTCTGGCAATGGCTGTCAAAACTTAAAATGCCCCTTCCTTTGACCCAGCAATTCCACCCCCAGGAATTTACCCTCACACAAACTTGCGCTTGTGGACAAAGACATATGGAGAAAGGTATTCATGGCAGCAGAGGACTGAAACACCTTAAATGTTTGCTAACAGGGGCCAATGGATTAAGTGATGGCAATGAGAATCTACATCTCCATCCTCCTGCCCCTGCTGCCCTCTCTCACTGCTCTGCAGCCACTCTGGCCTCCTGATGTCCTTTGAATATACCAGGCACATCCATGCCTTTGCACTTGCTGTCCCTCTGCCCGAACCATGCTCTCTTCAGGTCTCCACGTGTCCTCCTACTCTCCTTCTGTGGCAGGCAGCTTCCAAGATGGCCTGAAAGATCCCTGCCTCTTGTATTTCACACTCTGGTGGGATTCTCTCCACTGGAGTGTGGGTTGCATTCACTGACTAACAGAATATAGCAGATGTAATGGAATGCCACTTCTGACATTAGGTTTTAGAAAGACTGTGGCTGCCATTTGGGCTCTCCTCTTTCTTGGATCACCGGCACTGGAAGAAGCAAGCTCATGTAGTGAGCATTTTGGGGAGAAGCTGCCTGGCAGGGCAAGGAACTGGGGCTCTCTGTCCAACAGCTTGGAAGCGGGTCCCTCAGCACCAGTCAGGTATTGAGGTGACTGAGCCCTAGGCCACAACTTGACTGCAATTTCATGAGAGTCTTGGAGCCAGAGTTTCAAACTCTGTGCTCAGATCTCTGAGCACAGAAACTGTGAGACAGCGTATATTTGCTGTTTTAAGTTGCTAAGGTTTTGGGGGTAATTTGTCACCCAGCAATAACTAACTCAACTTCTTTCAGGTTTCTGCTCAAATATCCCCTTACCTAATGACCTTCACTTATAACCATATAAGAGATCCCCTCCCCGTGTTTATAGCACTGGTCACCACCTGATACATCATTGTATATGTACGTATTAAATATCTTCTCCTACTAGCACGCCAGCCCCAGGAGAGCGGAAATGGTGTCTGTTTTGTTTATTGTTGTGTCTCCAGTGCTTTGAAGAGTGCCTGGCACATAAGTGCTCAGTAAATATTGACTAAGCTAGTAATAAGTGAGTGAAAAAGAATCAGGTAGATTAAAATGTGCTGGCCAAGAATAACCTCCAAGAAATATTAAGTGAAAAAAGCAAGGCACAGAAAAGTGAGTGTGCCATGCTAGCACATATTTTTAAAATATTTAGAACAATTCTGGAAGGATAGACAAAGAACTGGTAACAGTGGTGGAGGAAGGTCTCACCAAGGAGCTGTTACCTGACTGGGGGCTTGAGGAGATGGCAGGAGAAAAGGAATGGTGTGTTGGACAAGAGGGACAGCATGGGTCTCCTTCAGGGACTGAAATAGCACCACCCTAGGCATCGTTTTGTGAGCCAGCCCAGACCAGCCCCTCACACAGGGCTCCTGGCCAGACTCAGCTCTAATCCAGCAACCTCCTGAGACCCCTGCTTCCTCCCTACCCTCGTTCCAGGTCCACCAGGTGCCTGACCCTTTGTCTTCCTGCTCCTGCCTGGACCTTGGAGTGTTTTTTCCTGAACTGGATTCATCAAGACAGAATCATCCACAAGCCCCTTTGGCTTCATACCTTCTCGGTCATCCCGGAAAGTATCCTCCACCCCAGCACCACCTGGGTGTGTTTTTGCTAATCTGGAGCTCTACAGGCCTACTCAGTCCCCGGGGGATTCAGACACTGCCACGCCGTGGGAAGTGGAGGTGGAAGTGGCCGCACTGGATGAACATGAATGGTGGGCTCGGATGTGCCTAGCTCTAGCTCTGTCTCTGTTTCTAGTTCTAGCTGTCTCTGTCTCTGCTTGTGCTCTAATCATAGGAGGTAAATGCAAAATGTACTTTCATGGTCTTTTTTTTTTCTCTCTCCCTGTCTCTCTATTCCTCTCCCCTGTTTTTCTCTGTATAGCTCTGTCTCTCTCTCATTTTGTCTGTCTCTCTGTCTGTATGAGAGAGAATACAGAATCTCTATGATTCTGTCTCACACACATATGCATCCTTTGTGTTCTGTGTCTAGTCTGGTCTGTGCCATCTGCACAACCTCTGACCCTGGAACTACACGTGTTGTCATTGTAATACCAAATCACTACTACCATGAAAATCCCTGAGCTGCCGTGGTATTACCGATTCTGTTACAGTCATCATACTGACAACCAATTGCATACCAGGCACCGGTCTAACACTTTATACATGCTCACTCCTTAAATGCTTGCTGTCCCCTACATGATAGGAATGACTATTATCCTATTTTAGGGAAGAGGCATCTAGGCTCAGGGAAGATAGAGAACTTGCCCAAAGACACAGCTGGTGGCAAGGCCAGGACTTGTGCCTCGGCAGTCTGCCCTGCCCTCTTCCCCTGCAGTGTGGCTTCTCACCTTCACTTTTCTAGACCTATAATGGATCATTTGTTAGGGAATCTTTAGCCCCCACCCCAAGAATGAGGTCAGGCTGAGGAATATAGCTCATACCCAGCCTCTCGCTATTCCCTAACAGTGCCCACCCTGGCAAGAGGCAAGGAGACAGCTGACTGAGGGACAGGAAAATTTCAATGTCTCCCCCAAGCACCTCCCATCACACACAGACACCCCCTTGAGTTACTGTGAGGCAGGTTTCTGACTCACTCCTCTTGTCAACAAGCATTTACAAAGGCCAACTCTGAGCCACGTACTAGGGACACAGGAGTGACCAGATGGACCCAATCCTTCCTGAACAGGAGAGTGCTTGCACATTGGTGACAAGGTAGGAACCCCTGGGAGCAGAGGGTGGGCATGGCTCCCACCTAGGTCATTCGCAGACAATGCAGGCCCCATGCCAGGAGTCCCACAGAATTGTCTTCCTTCCAGTTAGTGGAGAGCTCCAGTATCTCCACGAAGCCCTTGCCCATCATGTGTAAGACGGTCCAGAGTGCAGCCTGCTTCCCTGCCACAGGCGTTTGGCCCCAGTTTCCCTGCCTAGTTCCCTACCAAACCCGCTCCCCTGGGCTGGATCCTGTGCCTGTACTGCTCCCAGCTGGCTGGAGTCCTGGCCACCAGAAAGAGGGGAGGGCAACTCAGTCCTCCTGAGGATCTGTCTCCAGCTGCCCAGCCAAACTAGTTGGTTTCCACCTAAGGCCATGTCCCCAGGCCTTGCCACTACCTGGCCATACCCCTCAGAGTTCAACCTTCCACGGGGAGGTGCCTGGGCCTCCTCAAGTTTCCCCAGAGACCAGGCCCTGAGCCCCCGGCATCCCTTGCTACACCCAATCCTCTAAGGTGGTTAAAACCAGTAGAACCAGGCAGTTCCAGGACCATGGGCTTTACTTCTAATTTTTATAAAACTTATTAAAATTCTTGCCTCCTCCTATCTCCAAAAGCTCAATTTCCACTAGCCCTGTGCCTGGGGGCAGGCTCATTTGCATGAAAGGCCCCATGGCCTGCACATTCCCCCCCACCCCACCCCCGTCCTAGCTTCCAAGAGCATCCAAAGGATGTGGCAGGGTTACAATCCCCTGCCTCAGTGATGCCAAGGACAAGATGCAGCCTGCCCACCCAGCCCCACCTTCTGGACACACACTGGCTGCCCCCCTGCTGACAGGTCCTACTCTCCTAGAATCTCCAGGCCCCTCTGCTGGCCCCTGACTTCTAACACTCCAACTCGTTTATTCAAGTAACGTTTATTAGTGTCCTCTCTCTGCAAAGCATTGGCCCAGCCTCTGGGGTACAGCTGTGGCTGTGTGGCGTGGCCCTGCCCCCAAGGCTAGTGAGGACTGTAACATAAACAGTGAGGTCACATCAATGATGACGGTCACCACAATACAATTATAGACAGCCAGCCACGACCAAAAACTGGCAGCCCACGGGCCGAATCCAACCTGCAGATGTTGGCTAGTGCTGTATAAAATGATGACTCTTCTTGGCTAACATTTAAAAATCTGGAGGATTTCCACTAAAATATGGGAAACTTGGCTCCTTCTGATTTTCATCAGAAACTCTGGTAACATGGGTTCACATTCCCCTTAGGTGCCCCCCCAGCCTTGGGAGCTGGGCCTCACAGGCTCCGCGCCCACATCTCCCGTCCAGGCCTCAACCACTCCTGCAGCAAACTCACTCACTCACTCACTCACTCACTCACTCACTCACTCAGGGTTCCTCCCAGGCCACTGAAAGCATTTACCTGTCTGACCCCTGAAAAGGACCTGAGGGAGAGAAAAAGTCAGTTTCACTTGGGCTTAAGCAAAGCCTGGGAGGGGGATGAGCTTTGAGCTGGGCCTGGAGAGATCCGTATGTGTTCACCAAGGGGAGGCAGGAGGAGGTGGGGATGAGGAGAGAGGCAGCCCAGGCACCAGAACCGTCAGGGCAAAGGCAGGAAGCAGTTAAGCAGCCGGTGCTGGGCCTCTCAGCCCTGCCGGTTTGGTGTTACCTGCTCGGACGGGGCACCTGACTCAGTACTGTCCCGGTTCTGCTTCTGATCTCTTGGGACATGTGGTGGTCAGGTGAGAACAAGACTACAGGTGAGTGCAGACCACAAGGTGTAGGGGACAGAAAAAGGAGAGATTTCCAGTTAACTCTCACTGGAATTAAAAAAAACTGTTTATCCTGAAATAATTATAGATTTACAGGAGGTTGCAAAGAATGTGCCAGGAAATCTCGTGCACCTCCCCCAACGCTGACACTCACACAATGCTGATGGTCCCAGGTGCAGTATCAAGGCCAAGACTGACCTTGGCAAGATCCACAGAATTGATGGAGATATCACCGGTCATACTTGTACCCACAAGTGTGTGTGGGCCCGATCTGCAGCCCTGGCCTGGCACAGGTGCGGTGCCTACGTGCTCTGGGAAGGCTGCTTTCAACCACACAGAACAGCTAAGCAAGGCGGCAAAGACCACAGCTGCAAGACAGTCAGAGAGGAGATCGGATTCCAGCTCCCAGGTTCCCAGGGCCGTGGCTTACCTCACTTCGAGGCAGGCTCTATGTGAAAATGCTCAGCCTCGAAGGCCACTGTCACCCAAGCACATGAAGAAAAAAAAAAAAAAGCTATCTCTTTATGTAGAAAGTACAGATGCGCAGAATGCACACATGAAGATATGGAGTCTGTCTGTGGAGTTAAAATCTCATGAGAGGAGGGGCAGTTAGGGAAAACAAAGTCTAACAAGTAGAGCCATAACGAAAAAGGTTGAAAACCTATCTTGGCAGCACACCCTGCCCTTCCACCTATGAGTGGGCAGGAGGAGGCTGCTGACTGGCAGAGGGGCCCTACTGCCCCTACTGCCTCCAGGGGAAGTGCAGGCTGCCCAACACGGCAGCCTCTCAGCCCCCGCAGTCCCCGCCTTCATGCCACAGCCTCAGGAACAATGGGCTCATCTGCACTCTCCAGACCCTCTCTGCCTCCCTGCCTTTGCACCTCCTGTTCCTTCTACCCAAAATGCCTTTTCCCCATCTTTTACCACATCCTTGTTCAAAGAACCGTCAGCTTGCCACCTCTGTGAAGGCTCCTTCCACCTGCTCCAGGTGCTTGCAGTGCCGTCAGGCTTCTGTGGCAGCCTTTAACACATCCCCTTATCTCTAAACTGTGTCCTAGATATTTCCCCAGTTAAACTGAGTTTCCTGGAGAGGGACTGCGGTTCACTCATCTGCAGCATCTAACAAGCATCTCAAGTCAGCACGTCTCAGGGCTGACCTCCTATCTCCTGAAACACTCCGCCCACCCATCTGCCCACCCGAGGAGGGAGACTCCATCCTGCCAGTGGCTCAGGCCGCAAAACCAAGAATTCGCTGTGCTTCCTCATTGTCCTTCTCCCCCTCCCTGGACCCCTGTTCTCCTGTTCTCCTGAGAACAGGGGTGCTGTGCGCTTCGATCGCGGTCGCGGTGTGCCTCCCAGGTCTGGAGCAGGAGTTGACGAAGTACGGCCCACAGCTAATGCGGCCAGCAGACTGTTTTTCTAAACAAAGGGTCCCCCCCCCCCGACGCCCTGGTTTTATTAAGATATAATTAACATAAAACCTTATATTAGTTTTAGGTGATTGATGATTTGATATTTGCACCTGTTGCAAAATGATCACCAGTATCAGTTTAGTTAACATTCATCACCTCAGTTACACTTTCTCTTGTGATGAGAACGTTTAAGATCTACTCTCGTAGCAACTTTCAAACACATAATAAAGTGTTACTAACTATACTCACTGTGAGGTACACGACATCCCCAGGACTCATTTATCTTGTAATGGACATTTGTACCTTCTGACCACCTTTACCCATCTCACTCAACCCCCATCCCCTCACCTCTGGCTACGACCAGTCTATTCTTCGTATCTGTGAGTTTGGTTGGGTGTTTTTTTTTAGATTCCACATATAAGTGAGATCACAGAGTGGTTGTATAATGCCCTAAAGGTCCATCCATGTTGTCACAAATGGCAAAATTTCCTTCTGTTTTATGGCTGAATAGTATTCCATTGTATGCATATACCATATTTTCTTCATCCGTTCATCTGTCAATAGGCGCTTAGGTTGTTTCCATGTTTTGCTATAGTAATAGTGCGGCAACGAACATAGGAGATATCTCTTCAAGATAGTAATTTCATTTCCTTCAGATGAAGATGCAGAAGTAGAACTGCTGGATCACATGGTAGTTCTATTTTTAATTTTTTGAGGACCCACCGTACTTAGAACATGCCCACGCCCATCATTGGCATATTGGCTACAGCTGCTTTCAACAGAAGACTTGGGTGATTGTGACAGAGACCTCATGGCCTGCAAAACCCAAAATATTTGTTTACTGTCTGGCCCTCTTACAGAAGATGATTGCTGATCCTTGCTCTAGAACTCAATTTATTGGCTGATGAATGAATGAGCCCACGATGGGCATTGCTGTTCTCAGAATCTACCGTTGTAATTTATTAAGGACACAAACACACACAGATGTATTCCAGACTTCATCCAACAGCAGAGGGTCCACAAGGGCCTAGGAGTTGGAGAGGGGGTTAACCACAGGATTGACTTTCATTATGGGTCTGGGACACAGTGTGGGTTCAGTAAGCGCTGGTGTCTTTGCTACTGTTTTGCTGCTGTAGAGGAAGGTGATGAGCAGACCCAGTAGGATGGAGGGAGACGCAAGGATAGGAAGGGAGGGAGGAGGGAGGAGGGAAAAAGGGGGGACTAATGAGGAAGGTGCGCTGCAGGTCCTCAGCATCTCTGCACTTCTCACCCTGCTCTTCCGTGGCAAGGGCTCCCCTGCCTGGACCTCCCCTTGCAGGTTTCATTCAGTGCCGATGCCCAGACTTTTCTTAAAGTCTCTGTCAGCTCCAGGGTGAAATGAACACTTCCACCCCCCAACGCCAAACAGTCTGAACCCAGCCTGGCCTCCACTCCCTGCTGCCCATCCACGACAATCACAAGGAAAACAAAGCCCAAGTGAAAGTTGCCAACTTGAAGTCAAAAAGCACTTTAAAAAGAAAAGGCCTTTGGTTCTGGCAAGTGGAGAGGAGCTGAGACGTGAAGCGAGCACCAGGCACAGGAGAAGGGGGTAACCTGAAGGACTGACGGCAGAGAGGGCTGGCGTGGGGGAAGACGTGGCCTCTTCAGAAAAACGAAAGGGGGGTTCATGGAATAACACACATGTAAAGTGCCCATAAACAGGGAGAACAGACAGCTCGTCACCTGACCAGGGTGCTTCGAGAGTGAAGGGGGCGCTGTTAATAAGGACACTGGGACCGTCCTGGACTATCCAGGCTGCACGGTCTCCTACCCTCAGGTGCAGAGCCCTGCACCTGACCCCCACACTGCGTCGCCGTTCTCCCCAAACCCCAGCCCTGTTTAACAAGCAAGCACTGCATGTCCACTTGCTCCACTGGCTTTTCGCATGGCTGATTTCATTTCATTGCTCAAAACCATCTTTGTGCTGCTTTTTCAGATGGGGACACAGGGACACAGAGAATATAAGTAACTTGCCAAGCCACAGTTTAAATGCGGCCCAGCTGGGATTTGATCCTGTCTGTCTGGTTCCAAAATCTACGCTTCTTCCATACGGCAACTTGCAAACCCAAAAGCTCAAGCACAAACAACCCGCTGGTGTCTAGCCCCTGTTTGTCCCTCTGGTCCCTCTGCAATGCATGGTGTTTGATGGACATTTACTGGGGGTACAGCAGTGAAGAAGAAAGAGCAGGTCCTGTTTCTCACAGAGCCAACTGTCTAGGGCAGTGGTTCTCAATCAGGTGTGATTCTGCTTCCCAAGGGGCATGTGGCAACGTCTGGAGACATTTTTGGTGTCAGGACTTGAGATAGGGGTGCTGGTGGCACCTGGTGGGAGGCCAGGATGTGGCTGAACACCCTACAGTGCCCAGCACAGGCCCGCTGCCCCACAACCAACACCGGGTGTTGCACCAAGACTGATACAGTCTGGTCTGGCGGGGAGAGGAGGGGTGGCAGACAACTGAACAAATTATAATGTAAGTTCTTTTATCCACTTGGCAAATATAAATTTATTGAGTGCCCACCACACTTTAAGCACTATTCAGAAAGCAGTAAGTGCCATTAGGAAAACAAAGCAGGAGGGAAAGGTGAAAAGGGAAGCCCTCTAAGGAGATGACAATTGAGTGGAGACCTGAATGAGGAAGGAAGGAGCAGGAGGGTGTGGGGAGGGTGAAGCGCGAGCCCAGGGCGTGGGTGGGAACAGGGCAGAGAGAGTGAGGGCGAGAGAGGCGGGGGCTGAGTCGTAGAAGTTGAGGAGCAAGGTAAAGGCCTTCTGCGGTCATGGGAACGAGTTGGACTTTATTCTACAAATGTAACATTTGATAGCCACCAACTAAAAACAGACCATTAAAAATCCCTAAAATGGTCAGATTAGGCTAAGTGAAAAAAGGCTTCCATGTATTTTTAAGTGTCAAAGGGGCTGAAACTTTATTACACACAGAGCTGAATGCTCGATGAATTCGGACTTTGAGTGGGCACAGAGTTGGCACCCCAAAATAAGATTTTTAAAGGTATTGATTACTTTAAGTTGGTCATTTTTAAGAAATGAAAGACTCAGGAAGAACCTTTGACCTTCCCCCTCACTGCCAAAGAGAATTTAGATGGAGGACCTGCCGGGGAAGGGGGCTGTCACCCTAGACAGCTGCAGCGTAATAGGAACTCGGGTGACAGACAAAGGAGCCTCGCAAGGCTCCTCGACCAAAAAAGTGCTCTCTGTGACCTGTTGTTAAAGAGGGCCCAGCAAGCATTTATTTACCAAATATTTGCTTTCCATCTCCATGCAGATTGCCTTTCTGCCCTTTGAAGTCCCAAACCACCCTCCCACTGCCCTGCTTCTCCTTAGCTCAAGATGACATAGAAGCCTCAACTGCCCGATTCGTCCTAGGGTCTTACAGAACCCTAGGATGTACATACATAAGTAATGTGGTCATTTTCTCCTGTTAATCTGCCTCATGTTAATTTGATTATTAGTTCAGCCAGAAGAACTTAGAAGTGTAGAAGGAAAATTATTTTTTTCTTCTCCCACAAGGCCAGTTGTGAGTATGCAATAGGCAAATGGTGTGGCTGAATAATATTTTATGATGTTAATTCATGTTTTTCTCCCTGTATTTCCCCCATTTCCTTGCCCTTTATTCAGTGGGTAAGAGGCTCTGGATGTCTTTGTCCCAGATATTTTGCAGGAAAGGGCAAGAAAAACCCTCCGTGAAACCCTTCCCTTCTGGTTTTCATCTTCAGAAGCCTAATTTATGAGGATATTAGGTCAGAGGCCTCTGGGAGTCGGGGCAGAGAAAGTGAGCTGTTTCTCGCCCTCAGGACAGAAAAAAAGAGTTGGATTTTTTGGGTTGGGGAAGAAAGGGAGCCAAGGGTCTGCAGTGATGTTTTGTTGGCTGGTACAATGGCTTAAAACGTTTTGAATAAAAAATTAAACATGGGATTTTCATGTGACCCAGCAATTCCTTGCCTAGGATAACGTATGTCCACACAAACACTGGTGCACAAATGCCGGCACGTTCACAGCAGTGCTATTCACACCAGCCAACGGGCGGAAACAACGCACACATCCATCAGCTGAGAAACGGAGAAACAAAATGCGGTCTTCCGTGCCATGGAGCGTCATTCAGTGTAACAAGGCGTCCTGATGCACGCCACAGTGTGAATGGGCCTCGGAAGCACCGCGGTGAGTGAGAGAGGCGAGGCATGAGAGACTGTACACTGTACGGTTTCATTTATGCAGAGGTTCAGAACAGGAAAACCTATGGAGATAGAAGGTAGATTAGTGGTTGCCTAGGACTGGGGGTGTCGGTGAAAAAGAGGGAATGACTGCTAGTAGGTACAGGATTTCTTTGGGGGATGATAAAAATGCTTAAAATTGCATTGTTGTGATGGATAAAAACCATAGACTATGCACTTGAAATGGATGACTTTATTTATTTTATATTTTGTTAATTATGCTATTACAGTTGTCTTGAATTTTCTCCCATTACCCGCCTCCACCCAGCACCTCTAACTCCCTCAGGCAATCACCCCCACCACCTGTCCTCACTGTTCATGTCCAAGGGTCATGCATGTAAGTTCTTTGGCTGCTCCATTTCCTGTGCTGTACTTTACATCCCCATGGCTATTCTGTGACTACCTATTTGTACTTCTTTATCCCCTCACCTCTTCTCCCATTCCCCCACACCCCTCCCATCTGGCAACCATCAAAACACTCTCCGTATCCATGATTCTGTCTCTGTTCCTGTTGTTTGCTTTTTAGATTCAATTGTTGATAGATATATATTTATTGCCATTTTATTATTCATAGTTTTGATCTTCTTTTTCTTAAATAATTCCCTTTAACGTTTCATATAATATAACTTGGTGATGATGAACTCCTTTAGTTTTTTCTTGTCTGGGAAGCTCTTTATCTGCCTTTCAATTCTAAATGATAGCTTTGCTGGGTAGACCAATCTTGGTTGTAGGTCCCTGCTTTACATGACTTTGAATATTTGTTGCCAATCCCTTCTAGACTGCAAAGTTTCGTTTGAGAAACCAGCTGACAGTCTCATGAAACTAACTGCTTTTCTCTCACTGATTCTCTTTTATCTTTAACCTTTGGCATTTTAATTATGACGTGTCTTGGAGTGGGCCTCTTTGCATCCATCTTGTTTGGGGCTCTCTGTGTTTCCTGGACTTGCATGTCCATTTCCTTCATCAAATTAGGAAAGTTTTCTTTCATTATTTTTTCAAATAGACTTCCAAGTTCTTGCTTTCTCTTCTTCTTTTGGCCGCCCTGTGATGCAAACAGAATGCTTGAAGTTGTCCCAGAGGCTGCTTATATATCTTTATTTTTTTTTAGATTCTTTTTTCTTTTTGTTATTCTGACTGTTTTGTTTTTTTTTTTCCTTCTTCTTCTTCCTTATGTTCCAAACTATTGATTTGATTTCTGGCTTCATCTTCATCTACTCTACTGTTGTTACCCTGTATATTGTTCTTTATTTTAGTTAATGTATCCTTTGTTTCTGACTGGATCCTTTTATGCTGCTGAGGTCCTCACTAAGTTCCTTGAGCATCCTTATAACCAGTGTTTTGAACTCTGCATCTGACAGATTGCTTATATCCTTGTTTAGCTCTTTTTCTAGAGTTTTGATCTTTTATTTCATTTGAGTCATGTTTCTTTGTCTCCTCATTTTGGCAGCTTCCCTGTGTTTGTTTCTATGTATTAGGTAGAGCTGCTTCAACTTTGTGTCTTGGTTGTGTGGCCTAATGTAGTTGGTGTCCTATAGGGTCAAGTGGCACAGCCTCCCCTATCACCCAAGCTAGATACTGGAGTTGCACCTTTTGCATGGGCTGAGTACACCCTCCTCTTGTAGCTGAGGCTTGGCTGTTGTGGGCAGACCCATGGGAGGGACTTACCCAGGCCAGTTGGCTGCAAGGACTGGCTGTGACCACTGACCACCAACCTCCAGCCTCTGTGGAGGATCAGCTGTGCAGGGGCAGGGTGGTGGTGCTCTGATGTGGTCTGTAGCTGTCCACTGGGTGCCCTGGTCCTGGGGTTTCCTAGGAGGTACAGGCTATGGTCAGCTCCCACCTGTGTTTTACCTGGGGCCACCCTGCCTGAGCTATAAAGTAATCAGAGATGGCTGCTACTTGTACTGAGCTTGGAGACTCCCAGGTGAAGCCAAGCTGTGAATCTAGGCTGGCTCCTGCTAGAGCTGGGCCTGGAGCTCACTAAGGCCAGCTGTCACTTATTTGATAGGATTTAGGAAGTCATGAACATGAGTGAAGACCAGCCACGCATATGGAAAAGAAGCTTTAGTGGGCTGGTAAGTTGGGTGGGACAGAGACTCTGGGCATCTCCAAGGTGGGTCACACAGTGTTAGCCAGGTTGAGGGAGTCTCAGATATGCCACCAGCCTGCCAGCTCTGTAGGGGGAGGGTTTAGAAAAGGGATAATGGCCTCTGTTCACCCTGATGCCAGACACTTCAGTTTCTCCCTGTATGCCAGTAGTGCCTTTCAAACTGCTACCCTGGTGCTGGACCTAAGAGGGAGTGAGCCTGAGTAGGTGAGTCCATGTGCGGGTCCTTTAAGAGGAACGGCTTGGGGCTCTGGCAGTTTCTTCCACTGACTCAATCCCTGCTGGTTTTTGAAGCCAGAAGTTGTGGGGACTTATCTTCCTGGCACTGGAGCTCTGGGCTAGGGGGCCTGGTGTGGGGCTAGGACTCTTCTCTCCTGAAGTATCCCTTCCAAATTTTTATGTACCACACGTAGGTGAGAGACCAGCCTGTTCTGCATCTGTGACCCTCCTACCAGTCTGGATGGATGTGGTTTCTTTAATCCTGTAGTTGTCAGACTTCCATTCAAATCGATTTCTGGTGGTTCTGAGTGATGGTTGTTCTATATTTTAGTTGCAATTTTGATGTGGCTGTGCGAAGAGGCGAGCCATGCTGCCATCGTTCATGAACTTTGTAATATGTAAATTATATCTCAATAAAGCTGTCTTAAAACAATTTTTAATTAAAAATCAGGAATTTCCCCTACAAACCCAGACTTTGGCTTTCTTTTAATGCATGTACATTTCTCCATGTCAACAATGCATTCCCAAGTTTGCTGCCTTCTTCACACTCAGTGTTGTATGACATCTGGCTGGCTTCACTCTTTTATGTTACCCACACTGTCCCAGTGGGCATTGGACTGGAGACCTCTGATCCAGAGTGACAAGACCACAGGTACTGAAGTTACCAGCTTCATTCTTCCATCTGGCCCTAGCAGTAAAAAGCCCTGGGGACCAGGAGGGACCCTGTGGACAGGGCTAGAAGCAACGTACATGGTCCCATGTCATAGTAAAGCACATGGGGTTTGCAGCCAGGACTGCCACTTACTAGCTCTGTGCCTCTGTTTTCACAACTGTAAAATGGGGTACCATAGCACCTACCATCACAGAGGATGTCAGCGGTGATGTGTTTAGAATGGTGCCTCATACATAGTAGGTGCTCAATAAATGAGAACTACTAAGCCCCGAATTTCTAGTCTGCAAATTCAAAATCTGGAATCTGAAAGCTTCTTCATAATTCATTTTGGCCACAAAATCTGACGTGGTCTGAACTCATTTAGCAACAAAGCCTGTTCTGAACAAGTGTGAGGCTCCTATCTGCCTTTATTTATCCCCCTCGAATGAATACTCATGGTTTTACTGCAGAAATATGGATGTGTTTGCTTACAGGGTGCTGCTGCAGCTCCTGTCAGGTGGGATGTAATGGATGGTCTAGGTGTTATGTCACCTTCTGAAATCCGAAAAGTTCTGAATGCTGGAGCATTTCCAGCCCCAAAGGTTTCAGATCGGGACTGCTATTTGTACGATAAAGATGATAATAAGACTAAACCCCACCCCATCTTTCTCTTACATTGCATAAGACGATTTTTGCACAGCCCCTCAAAATTCTGAAGGTGAGTCTGCTACTGGGCCAGAAGGATGAAAGCGTAAAGTGAAAATTAAGTTCCTCCCACACCTGGGCTCGGAGAATGAGAACAGCCCCAGCCAGGTTAGCTTCAGAGGACAGGAGGGATTGGAATGGGGAGCTGGAGGGGCATACCTGGTGCGGTCGTAACGGCCAGGACTCCACCTAGGACCAAGCAGGCCCAGCCCTCGTGCAAATGCTTAAGGCATTTGTCCCAAATCAGAGAAGACTGTCTCAGCTCCTTTCTCCCTTGAGTGTGGTGCTCCTGTCTGCCCACGCAGACCCCTAGTTGTACAATAGAGCATTTCACTGATCTTTTCCCTGGTTCCTGGGGGGAAGACTCAAAATCCTCGGAATTTCCCAAGCAATAGGAGTGCCTTTGTTGTTTGTGAGCCCCGCAGAGTTTCTGCTAAGGAGTGAGATGACTCAGGATGGGGGCCGGGCCCCGGAAAGATCGGCCATGTATTTAGAGTTTAGGGCTTTGAGCCAGACTGACCTCCAGGATTGGGAGGGAGTGTTCGGGGGGGGGGCCCCTGGAGATTGAGTTCAAATGTGGTCAATGCTTCAATCAGTCAGGCCTACATAATGAACGCCCTATAAAAACTCTGGACACCAGGTTCAGATGAGCCACCCAGTTAACGAGCCCTCTGATATGCCAGGAGGGTGATGCACGCCTATTCCATGGGATGGGTGGGAGTGGGCATGGAAGCTCTGCAACTGAGACCCTCCCAGACCTAGGGGTCTCCTCCTTTGGTTGGCCTGATTTGTATCCTTTATAACAATACTATAATCCTAAATACAACACTTTCCTGAGACCCGTGAATGGTTGTAGTGATTTGTCAAACCCTAGGGGGTTGTGCGAACCCTGACTTTGTAGCCAGCTGCTCAGAAGCGAGGACGGACCCCCTGTGCTGACAGCTGGCACCTGCCGTGGGGCTCTTGCTGGGCACCATGGCATCCCATGCCAGCTCTGAGCGGGTAGTGTCAGAACTGCGCTTCAGTGCCCAGTGGGTGTCAGAACACCCCTCTCTGCCTTGATTTGACCTCTCTGTGGCAGACGCTGTCAATCCCCACCTGTACCCCTTGGCCCGTGCCAGAGGCCACCTGTGGCTTCGGTCAGGCAGTTCCCATGTATGTGGTGGCTTTCTTTCTCAAACACTTGCTTTCTTAGGTGGAGAAGGCTCAACATTCGGCAGGGTCACTGTCTCAGGAGTGAGACCCTAAACTGGTGACGGACAGAAGCAGGTGGATGAATACCCCTTAGGTGGACAGTCCTGACTCGACTCACTGTCTCAGAGGCTCCCAGGCAGGATGGAATCCCAGCTGCCGTTAGTGGTCACCTGCTCATCAGCACTCCCCTGGTTGGTCCTCCCCGCTCCTGTCTTACCCCCCCCCACACACACACACACTGCCTCCATATTTCCTGGGATCACTTCCCCAATGAACTAACTGCATCCACATCTTCATCTTAGGGTCTGATTTGGAGGAACCCAAATAAAGACTTCTGCTACTCCTGTGGCTGACCTCCTGAAAATCTCCTAAGGTGACAAGCCATTGGGACTCATGGTCAGCCAGTTCCTTTGGGCAACCACTTACCACCACTGCATAATAATCCTGCTTGGTCCAGGGCTAAGCCCACAGCATGGGTGTGCCTAGAGACCCAGGCTTGGCTAATCAGAGTATTTTATCCTCTGCGAAGGTGACTGGTTCAGAAATGAGCTTATGAACCTAGCTGGCCCAATCACAGTCCTCCTCAGAGTTAGGCAGGAGTTTTTCAAGAGCTCTTTCTACTTTTGGAATCTTATGTAAGCCTGGAGCTCCTTGTAACTATCCTCTCTCCACATGGATGGACCTGACTGAGAACGATGTTAATACAGAAGAACGCAGGGTTTGGAGATACAGATCCTGATGATGTGACCACCTGGACGCAGCCATGCCTGAAGCCTATACCCTGTACTTTTCAATTACATAAACCAATAAGTTGCTACCACCTTCACCCCTTTTTCTTCCAGCTGATTTGATTGGGCTCTTGTCACTGGCAATCAAAAGAATCTTAAATAATATGGAAATACTCACTCCTCTGACTTAGACCCTCTGCACTTTTAGACACAAAAACACACAAAAGTACTTGCTCTCTAAGATATGGGCAAGAGAACCAGACTGGCAGGGTAAGGGAACTGAACAGTGGGGCCCTGGGCAGGGTTCTTTCAGCACAGGCCCCAGGTGGCAGGGTAGCTAGTGGAATTAGGGTCTCAGGAAACTTATCCTATAATGTTGAATATCATGTGGCAGTTTACAGTAAGGTACAAATCACCACACCAAGAGTAAGAGCCAAGAAAAAGCCAAGGAGTTAAGTAGAGGGGAGGAATATAAGACCACAGGAAACTGACTGGGGGGGGGGTCGGGGGGGGGGGGCTATGAACACAAAACTTACATCCAAGCCTCCTGGCAGCCAATGAGAAGGCGCACGGATGGGTTCCCCGCTCTCCATCCCTCACAGAGGCGGCAGCAGAACAGGTTGAGAGGCAAATGGCTCTGCAAATGGGCCTTCTGGAAACTCATGCGGCCCAGCACCTCGCCTGCCTGCGGGCGGGCCACACAGCCAGGCTTCTGAGGAAGTCGGGCCGGCCAACGCGTGCAACGCGGGCCCCCAGACACACTGGGGGGCTCACCTCACAAGCTTGCTCTTCAACTCACACCTCACTCTGCAAGTGACCCCCACAGTTTTTAAAGTGCTTTTAATGGTTAGGGCTCTAATGCTTCTCAATCAAAATTCTCTGAAGTCATTCTCAAATCATAAGGTCAGCTCCTTCAGAGAAAGACATATATGAATCCAACTTTAATTCCTGTTTGAAACATCCACCAGCCCGGTATTTTGGATCATGAAAGCAGCCACTCACATTCATCATCCTACATTCAACTACCTTTCAAGTTTAGAATATTCTGCATTTTTAAAAGGGAAATTACAACAAAAATTTTCAAATCACACATGACATATATAACAGAAGAATGTTGAATTATTTTGGTTGAAGATTAAGAAATTAATTTGAAGATTAATAGTGATGTGCTGTGCAGTTAAATATATGTTTTATTATGAAGCTAAATATGCCAAGATTACATAAAAGATGAAGTTTTAGTTTCCTGAATTCCAAAGAACCACCTCATCCTGGGTCATTTTTTGTCTTATCACAAAATTTTCTGTTCTTGTTACTTAACAAAATAGACTCTTGCTACTTCTCCATGAGGCCTGAATATTTCCTGGAAATGCACATGGAATTCTCCAAACAACTTTCTTTTTTCCTAAGCAGATCAGCCTCTTTTTTTTTTTTTTTTTTTTTTAAGAGGAACTGGGAAGGGCAGACACCTTCCAGCCTGCCCTCACAATCCTTCTGGGAGACAAGACCCTGGTCTTCAGGGAAGGGGTCCATGCTTCTCCGAAGTCACAGGACCGGACAGGGCTGGGATTGGCCAGTTCAGTGCTGAGAGAAAAGCTGTGGCCTCAGGGAGGCCACGCGATGACTTCCACAGGCCCCAGGCACTTTGCCTCCATGGGCCCACTCCTCCATGAAAGAAATATTAACAATTGCATTGTATGACTGCAGTGCTGTAGAGACAAATATAATCCAGTCTGCACTCATTCTTACGTCTCCATCATTGTGACATTCATTTTTTTCTCCTGATTTCTGGGTCCCTAGAAGTACCGTGAGTTCTGGGCTGTGGACCAGGGGCCAGCAATTTCATCCCCACCCCTGGCCCTGGGGACCAGCCTGCTCTGTACAGCCACCCTTCTGCTGGGAATGTGGGTGGGGAAGACAGCCCTGCTGGTCTGACCCTGCCACCCGTACTTGTGGCAGATGAGTCTGAACCCCTGGGTCCCAGGCTTATTGGGATGGACTGGGGCCAGGACCTGCCATCAGGTTACTCAAGGACAGCTAGGAAGAAAAATAACATGATAGCCTGAAGTCCCATGCTAGCCCTGTTAAATAAAGCCCATTCTGCAGCAAGGGCTGGGGGTCAACAAGTCACTCACTATATGACTGAAGGAGCTGGTTTTCCCAGCTGCAGGCCAGACACACGGGGCCCAGTGGCAGGCTCAGTCCGGTGCCCGTGTACAGCGGCTCCTCCATCCTGTTGGCTATTGATTAATGATAATCAATAGGCTCATTTTAATAATTAATTATAATAATTGGTTTAAGTAGGGGCTGCCCCACCTCTGCTTTCTCCTGTACCCTAAAAGGTACTGATCTTGGACTAAGGGCCCCTAATGTGAGCTGGTCCACCGGGACTCCATCGAAGGGCTCTCCCCAGCCCTGCTTGCCCACTCCTTCCCATCCCATAGCAGCAAACCAGAAGCCCACTCACCTCCCCCCAGACCCCCACCCTCTTGCCCTGTTCTCAAGGGGCTCCCAAAAGGTGGGCTTCCCAGTTCTTCAGTGGCAGGCAGGTCAGAGGCCTGGCTCTCTCCTGGTGTCATGTTTCTCCCTGGTTTATTTTCTCCCAGGCGTGAATACGAAATTCCTTCTCTCCACCTCCTGCTCCTCTGTCCTATTACCTCATCTGGCTGCTGCACACTTCTCAGTTACTGTTTTCTCAGGACTTAAAAGTCTGTTCCCTCCCGCCCGGTCACTCTGATCCTGTGAAAAGAGCACAGGGCTCTGAAGCCAGAGGGAGCCGGGTTTAATCCCAGCTCCACTGCTGACCAGCTGTGTGACCTTGGGCAAGTCAATTAACCTCCTGAGCCCTGCATTTTACATCTGCCTGAAACTACAGAGACGATCTTATTTTCATTAGCAGTAGGACTTCCCACCGGAAAGAAACTGGGAATTTTTTGAGGGGTGAAAACTATTTTTTTTTCTTTGCTTAATCCCTTCACCTTTCTCACCCAGTCCCTCAACCCTCCCCTCTGGTGGCTGTCAGTCTGTTCTCTGTGTCTATGAGCCCGTGTCTATTTTGTTTGTTAGTTTATTTTGTTCATTAGATTCTGCAGATGAGTGAAATCATACGGTACTTGTTTTTCTCTGACTGGCTTATTTCACTTAGCATAATGCTCTCCAGGTCCATCCATGCTGTTGAAAAAGGTAAGATTTCCTTCTTTTATTACAGCTGAGTAGTATTCCATTGTGTGAATGTCCCGTAGTTGTTTTATCCACTCCTGTGCTGATGGGCACTTGGGCTGCTTCCATAGCTTCGCTATTGTAAATAACGCTGCAGTGAACTTGGGGGTGCACATATTCTTTCCAACTAGTGTTTCGGGTTTCTTTGGATATATTCCAAGAAGTGGAATCACTGGGTGATAATGCAGTTCCATTTTTAATATTTTGAGGAAACTCCATCCTGTTTTCCACAGTGGCTGTGCCAGTCTGCATTCCCACCAACAGTGCACTAGGGTTCCCTTTCCTCTACATCCTTGCCAGTGCTTACTGTTCGTTGGTTTATTAATGATGGCCATTCTGACAGGTGTGAGGTGATATCTCATTGTGGTTTTAATTTGCATTTCTCTGATGGCTAGTGATGCTGAGCATCTTTTCATATGTCTACTGGCTATATGTGTATCATCTTTGGAGAAGTGTCTATTCAGATCATTTGCCCATTTTTTTATTGGATTTCTTTTGTTTTTGTTTTGTTTTGTTTGGTGTTAAGTTGTGTAAGTTCTTTATAAATTTTGGATATTAACCCCTTATCAGGTATATCGACAAATATGTTCTAAACTCAGTGGGTTGTCTCTCCATTTTGGTCATGGTTCCCTTTGTTGTGCAACAGCTTTTAGTCTGATATAGGTCCATTTGCTTATTTTGTCTTTTGTTTCCCTTGCCTGGGGAGGTATATCAGATAAGATAATGCCAGGAACAATGCCTGAGATTTTACTGCCCATGTTTTCTTCTAGGATTTTTATGATATTGAGCCTAACATTTAAGTCTTTAATCCATTTTGAGTTTATTCTTGTGTATGGTGTAAAAAGGTGGTCTAGTTTCATTTTTTTGTCTGCATGTGTCCAATTTTCCCAACACCATTTATTGAATAGACTATTCTTGCCTCCTTTTTCAAATATTAATTGACCATAAAGGTGTGGGTTTATTTCTAGGCTCTCTATTCTCTTCCATTGATCTGTGTCTGTTTTTACCCCAGTACCATGCTGTTTTGATTACTATGCCCTTGTAGTATAGTTTGATATCAGGTAGTGTGATTCCAACTTCGTTCTTCTTTCTCAAGATTGCTGGGACTATATGGAGCTTTTGTGGTTCCATATAAATTTTTGGGATATTTGTTCTAGTTTTGTGAAATATATCATTGATATCTTGATAGGAATTGTGTGGAATCTATAAATTGCTTTGGGTAGTATGGACATTTTAATAATGTTAATTCTTCTTATCCATGAACACGGTATATGCTTCCACTTATTTGTAGCTTCTTTAGTTTCTTTCTTCAGTGTCTTATAATTTTCCAAGTACAAGTCTTTTATATCCTTGTTTAAATTTACTCCTAGGTATTTTATTTATTTTTGATGCAATTGTAAGTGGAATTGTTTTCTTAGTTCCCTTTTCTAATAGTTCATTATTGGTGTATAAAAATGCAATTGATTTCTGGATATTTATTTTGTATCCTGCTACTTTACTGAAATCATTTATCAGTTCTAGCAGGGGTTTTTTTTGGTGGAATCTTTAGGGTTCTCTATATAGAGTACCACGTTATCTGCAAAACAATAACAGTTTTACTTTTTTCTTTCCAATTTGGATGCCTTTTATTTCTTTCTCCTGTCTGATCACTGTGGCTAGGACTTCCAGTACTATGTTGAATAGGAGTGGTGAAAGTGGACACCCTTGTCTTATTTCTGATCTTAAGGGAAAAGATTTTAGTTCTTGCCCAGTGAGTATGATGTTTGCTCTGGGTTTGTCATATATGGCCTTTATTATGTTGAGACTTGTTCCCTCTATTCCCACTTTGCTGAGAGTTTTTGTCATAAATGGGTGTTGGATTTTATTAAATGCTTTCTCTGCATCTATTGATATTATCATGTGGTTTATATTCTTCATTGTGTTCATATGGTGAATCACATTTATTGATTTGCAAATATTGTACCAACCTTGTATCCCTGGTGTATGATCTTTTTAATGTATTGCCTGATCTGGTTTGCTAATACTTTGCTGAGGATTTTAGCATCTATGTTCATCAGGGATATTGGCTTATAGTTTTCTTTCTTTGTATTGTCTTTATCTGGTTGTGGAATTAGGTTAAAGCTGGCCTTGTAAAATGAACTTGAGAGTCTTCCCTCCTCTTGAATTTTTTGGAATAGTTTGAGAAGGAGAGGTGTTAGTTCTCCTTTGAATGTTTGATAAAATTCACCTTGAAGAAATCTGGCCCAGGGCTTTTGTTTGTTGGGAGTTATTTGATTACTGCTTCGATTGCTTTCATTGTAATCAGGTGAAAACTTTGATAAGCCCTTTAACGTGGGGGAAGACGCCCCTCCCCTCACCAGAGGCCTGCTTGAGGAACTGGAGGTAACTGCTTTGGTCCACCCACCAGCTTTTGTTTTGTGACTAGACTAAGCTGGTTGAAGGGTTGGGTTAAAGCAGGAGGTTCTTGGATGTTTAGTGAAGGGAAAGAAAAGGAGAGAAGAAGCCACTGGCAAGATCACTGGGAAGCATCAAGACCCTTACCCAGCTCTCTAGTCTCATCTCCCCGCTGTCTGTCCCCTGGCCGTTCTGATCTACTTGACGTTTCCAGGACATGCCCCCTCACTAGGCCTTTGTCCATGCTGTTCCCTCCACCTGGAACACCCTCCCCAAGTTGTCCATCAAGCAAACACAGTTTTTCCAGTTTCAGCTCAAATGGTGCCTTTCCCCTGCCCCACCTACCCATTCCCACTCCCAGGGCCAGTGTGGGTGCCGCCCCTGCAGGACCCACCATGCTGGGTGCACAGAGGCCAGCCCATCGTGCTATGGTTGTTCGGTGAGTCTATCCCTTTACCAGACTGCAAAGTTCAGGAGGGCAAGCACCAAGGTCTTGTCTTCCTTTGACTCTCCCAAATCGAGTACAGTGCCTGGTACCCAAACCAGCCTTCAGTAAAGGACATCTGAGTGAACAAATGAAAGATGAAAAAAGAATAAACGGGTTCTCTGTCCGGAATAGCTGGGAGTGAGGTAACTGGGAGCCAAGATTGACACTGTGCTGTGAGGGTTGCTATATTTTTCTTTTTTTTCTCTCTTCTTTTTCTCCCCCTTTACTATTATGGTTAGATTTCTCACATCCTGGGAATGACAGGTACACATGTTTTGATCTAATTTCTTGAATAATTCTTTTATATATACACTTCAATTAGGGGGCCATTATTTCCCTTACCAAAGACTCAGCACTTCTGTTTCATCAAACAGAGAATTCTTCCAGTGCATGGAGAGCAGGATTGGATTTATGGAAATTCCATTTACACGGCACTTGCAGATATCTTACAGAGTCAGGCCACTAGTCCACTGTTGGGTGCCTGAAGCCAGAACTCATAGGCTCCTTTGTTCCTTCTGACTCACTCCCACTTAACCCCTTAAGACCTGGATCTGTGGACACTGCTCTGGGCACCTAGCCACCTGCTCCAGTGGTTTTCTCTTGGAGTCTGCCATCTCCTCTTCCCTGAGTTATATGATGCCACTGACCATCCCATTCTTCCTAAAACCCTCAGAATCCTTGACTCTGTGGCATTTGCCCACAATCTCTGCCTACTTCATGATCGCTCCTGAGATTCTAGATAAGTTTGTTGATCTGGCTTCCTGCTGGGCATGTCCATGTGGCTGTCTTACAGGCAGAAACCCTGGAGCAGAGGAGTGCCCTCTGCCCCAAACAGGCTCCCCTTTTACATTCCTGTGAGAGGCACTGCCCCCACCCATTCTCATGGCCACCTCCCTCTCCCTCATGCCACACATGCCCTCCACCAACAAGCCGGAAGACGTTCATCTCCTGAATGCATCTCAAGCTAACCCCTCCCTCTGACCTGCACATTAAACTCCATGGGCACCGGAACTGTCTGTTTCCATTCACTACTATAACCCGGGAGTCATCAGCACAGTGCCTGGCACATGATAGACGTGTGATGAGCACATGCTGAATGAGTGAGTAAGTGAACAAACAGTCCCATTTTACAAGTTGTAACACTGAGGCTCAGAGAAGAGGAGTGATTGGCCCAAGGTCATCCAGATGGAGCAACCGGGACTTAGCCCAAGGGTGGCTATGGGGCCCGCTTTGTCACTGCTCTAAGCACGGGGTTGTTTATGGCATGTCCCTGCTCCGGCCAGGGGCCTCTGCCTTACCTGAGAGCACCGTGAAGACGGCCGCAAAGGCATTGAGCTTGAGCCCGTCAATGACATTGCTGGAGTGGAAGAGCTCGAGACACATGAGGCTGAAGCCAACCACCAGCAGGAGGATGTAGAGCACCTCGGAGACCACCGACAGCCACAGGACCCCTGTGCGACAGAGGCAGAGGCTGTCAGATGAGGACACACAGGGTGGATGCTGCTGTGCACATCCCACGCCACATGCTTTGGTCAGGGGATCAAGTTGCTTAGGATAGACCTCCGCTGCAGGGTGGGTCCTGAGAAGGGGAAGGTCGTCATGACCACACATCCTCCTTACAAGGTTGGCTCAGGAGTCCAAGCCTAAGTCTGGGGCACTTTGGGGATGGTGGTTGCTTGTCCAGGGTGGCATGTGACCAGTAAGCAGGTCCATTCAGTTGGGAGAAAAGAACTTCTATCCTGTAGCTATGCAAGAGCCCCTCCTTCTTTTCTTATCTGTTAGGTGACTGCCACCGGGACCCACCTGTGGCCAGGAGGGCACCGGCCTTGGGGTGAAGCTGACACTGTAGTTACTGAGCAGAGTGAGAGAAAGGTGACCTCACAGGACCAGCAATCACCAGCCTTCCCTATGGTGAAGCCAGTCAATGAAATGTTCTGTTACCTGAAGCTATAAGCATCATACACACATCACCACATCATGCTCACCCACAAGGGACACCTGTATGTTTATCTGACTTACACTCTACTCCACTTTTTCCCTATAAACCACCGCTGCTACTCCCACAGCTTCAACCTCCTCTTTCTTGTAGGAGCTGTCGTGTTCTGCTGTGGTCCCACCCTTCCAGACACAGCTGATTGGTCCAGTATGATCATGTGACATAGAATCGGCCAATCAAAGCCCTTCTCTAGGAATCTAAGCCTGGAAACACTGAAGTAGACAGGAGGGAAGTCCCCAGTGAGAGTCCAAGCTCTCTGACAGTGTAAGTATCCAGTTCCAGCTGTTCCTGAAGGCCAGACACATCCCTGTTCTTGCAGTGATTTGGCTGTTCAAATTTACTTTGTAGTCCCTGAGATAGCATGGCTCTCTTTTCCCCTGGGTCCAAATGGGATTACCATCATTTGTTATTTGTTTAGGAGGCATCTTCTGGTTCTCCCAATCCACATTATTCCCTTCTTCCCACACACTTTTTATTCGGAGAGTCCCTTCCCCCTGTCAGGCTACGCAGCTCAGCTGCAGATGACCCACATCCTGGCTCCATGTTTGGGCATGTGGCTCATATTTGGCCAGAGCTCCATGGGCCCCCCACTCTAGTCCCTGGTTCAGGAATGAACCTCTCTCTGCCTCAGTTTCTTCACCTATAAAATGAGGGTAATAACATCACCTGTTCACAATATTGCTGTGCTGTAAGGATTCATTTAGGGTGTGCTATTACAGTTGCACGGGAGGAACATGGCAGAGACTAGAAATAGAGCCCAGGGGCTCCTGAGTGCAGTCAAGGCTACAGACAGAGTCCAGATGGAGAAATAAGACTGTGGCAGCAGATAAGATGTGTGAGGAAAAGAGTGGAAAGTAGAAGGTGGACACAGCCATATGACTTACATTCCAAGCCGCACCAACCATATGGTTTGAGCAAGGCCTATACTTCAGAGAAAGAACTATGGACCAGACTTGCCCAGCCAGAGGTGGATACATGACCCCAGTCAGCTCAGCAAAAGTCAGCACAGGACTTCTGCTGGAACTATTGAGAAAGAAAATTCCTTTCTTTCCACTGGTTTTGAGGCTGAGAAGAAGTAAGGATAGAATTGACTGGGTCAGCAAGTGACAGATGTCAAGGAAGGCAGAGCCAGGAGATGGAGGAAGATTGTATCCTATAACACTGTTTGAGCCCCTGGATCCAGCCATGCCTGAAGCTGCCAATCTTTTGTTCCTTCAATCACATGAACCAATTAATATCTTGTCTTTGCCTAAGCTAGTTTGAAGTAGAATTTCTAACAATTACAACTGGGAGTCCTTATCTTCAGCTTTAGGGTTCTCTGAAACTGTCAAATGTGTCCTTACCTACCCCTCTGCGTTTGCATAAGTTGTTCCTTCCACCTGGAATGTCCCGGGGGCATCCAATTTAAACTATTTAATGAGTGAAGCAAACAAACAGCAATTTCAGGGTCCTTATCTGCTCTCTGAGGAAGAATGCAGGTCCTGAACACCAACTATCATTCCTGGCACAATGGGGCTTTTAGAGTTTTAGAGAACTTTTTCTTTTTCTTTTTTTATTTTTATTTTCATTTTTTTAATACAAAAATATCATGTCTCTTGGGCAATTCATTGGATTTCTGTAAGAGAATAATGTGCACTTGGCAGCCTGGACATTGTTAAAACATCCCCTGGCATGGCACACTTGCAGCCTCCCAGGCACTTCACTGGCCCAAGGCCCACCAGGCAGCAGGAAGGGAGGCAGAAGATGGAGGGCAAGCTGGGCTACGTCTCCCCCGCAGCAGCCTTCTTCTCCAGCTGCTATGGCCCCATGGGTCGGCGGAGGCTGCCCCTCACCATGGCAGCTCCCTGACTCAGCTGCCTCCCCCGCACCACCCCCATATCCCAAGGTGGTACTCTCATCTGCCCAGGTGGGCCCTAGGCCAGGCCTCCCCCCCACACCTCCCCTCACAGCAGGACTTGGTCATGCCCTTTCAGACTGATGGGGGATGGGATGTTTGCTGAGATGGCTGTGGGGGCTGGGATGCTGGGAACCATGGAGAAGCAGGCCCCAGAGTGTCAGACGCCTGCCTGGGGTTATGCTTCTTACTCTGCCAGATTTCTTTCCTTGTCTGTCCACTGGGCTCAGAGCATCTGTCTGAAAGCTTCAGCCCACCCAAGTCAGGAAAACTAATAGCAATAAGAACTGTTGTTATCGGTGTTGTGTCAATAGAGCAATAAGTGTCACAAGCAGAGCTGGCAGTACTAGGTGGTCACCCTGTGCCTAGTCGGTCCAGACCAGGGTGCTCCGCCCTGCCCGCTGCACCTCTGGTCAGTGTTTCTCTCCTTGCAGCATTGTCCTGGGGCGGCTGGAGTCCGTTCCACTCTCTTCGCTCAGCAGGTGCCTGCAAGCTCACCTTTCCCTCTATGTTGTCATCCACCAGCAGTGCACCAGGGGCCCCATCCTGTGATTCTGGCTGTGACAACCTGGGATGTGACCCGCACTGCAGAAACGCCCCACTAACCCCCTTGGGGTCAAGACTAAAGCTGTCTCCCTGGGCCCTGGCCTGGCATTGTCCCCTTATTTGCCTGCCTCCCTTCCATGTCTTGCTTTCCAATTGCCTTACCACTCTCCCCAAGGCATTTCCTTCATAAAAGACCTGCCCAAATCCTCCTCTCAGAGTCTACTTCCAGGGAATCAGACCTCGGCCACTAATATTCACAGGCATTATCTCCCCAGTCCTTCTAACTACCTTGCAAGGTATCAACGTAGCACCCATTTTACAGACAAGCAAATTTAAATTCAGAGGGATTAAACAAGTGGTCTACACAGCTCGATAGTGGTATAGACTGGATTCAAACCCAGGCCTTTCTGACTCCAAGAACCATCTTGGAGGGAGAGGGAAGCTGGCAGGATGGACAGTTCGTAACCGGCATTCTCCAGGCTTGGGCTGGTCTCAGGGGCCCATCTAGGAGGGGTTGCAGTGTTCCCCAGCCGTGGCTCTCATCTATATGCTCTCCAGCATCTCAAACAAACTCCAGAACCAGGGTTTCTGCAAGAGGATGGCCACTGAGTGGGAAAGGGGGGAACAGGGCTTCAGTTCTCAGTAATCCCAAGTCCAGCTGTCTGCCAGGTGTGGTGGGGAAGGAGGCCACAGGGAAGAGCAGGTAGGTTTTGAGAACACGAAAAGCCAGGCTGAGGTGGGCTGGACCTGTGCCGCAGAGACAGGTGCTGTCTGTTCAGAAGGCGTCAGTGAGGGAGCCTTGAGCTGGGGTTTGCTCTGGAAGGGTGTGTGGGTGGGGAGACCAGACAGAGGCTTTTGCTGCCCTCCATGTGAAAGATGGTAGTGGCCTGGGTGGAGGCAATGATGAGAGTGAGGACAAGTGGGGAACTTGCTAACTCCGTGGGCTCGGTGGACTGCTGACCCACGGATGTGGTGGCAAAGGAGAGAGAGGAACCCAGAGTGGGGCCATGTTTCCAGCTTAGGCAACTGAGCGGATGGTCACATTCGTCACTGAGAATGCGATGATGCTAAGGTGTGAAGATGATGAGGCCACTTCTGGACGTGCAGAGTCTACATTTGCTTCAGGACGTCCAGGGGCAGCTGA
This sequence comes from Anoura caudifer, assembly GCA_004027475.1. Lineage (NCBI taxonomy): Eukaryota > Metazoa > Chordata > Mammalia > Chiroptera > Phyllostomidae > Anoura > Anoura caudifer. The sequence continues at coordinate 105,392 of PVKU01003429.1, read as the reverse complement.
AGCACAGACAGAGATGCAGGGGCACTGGCAGGGCACAGGCGCTCACTGAACGTTTGCTGTGACTGCCTGGCAGATGGCAGCTGGAGGTGGCGGGGTGGGCGAGGTGCCTGTGGAAAGTTCGTGGAGCAAAGGCGAGAGGAGTGGGAAGTAGGAGCCATGGAACATCAGCAGTCCAGGGGTGGGGGCTGGGAGAGGCTAATGACACTGTGGGGGTCCCACCCCTCCCTGCCCACAGCGCACTGACACCTGTCAGTCCCTGCACCCTTCTTCTGGAGGGCTTGCCCTGGTGTCTAGAGCCTACCCCCCAGCTGTACTCACCTTTGCAGCAGGCTGGGGATCAACACCTCCCTGCCTCCCACCCCTAGCAGCAGCCCTCAGCCAATGCCTGAGGTGGGCTGGTGAGCAGGTACCCCCAGGTGGGCAACACTGGGAGGAGGTGCTACCTACATGGCGTTAAGTGTGTTAAACCATACCATTAAATTGTCTGAATCAAAAAGTGAAAAAGCTATTCACTTTTCCATTAATTTTTAAATTATTAACACCTCGATCAAGAGTCTCTATTTGATGCTAATGTATCCTTAACACCTTTCCAACACTTGTTAATTGATGGAGACAATGAGAGGGCTCAGAGTCATCAGCAGTCTTGGGCAGGCTTGAAGAACAGCTGACAGTCACTTTCTGTGTTGATGATTTCCGCCCCCCACCTCCCACCACACGGCTCCCCCTCTGTCTTGAGCCACCTCTTTGGCAGTGGCTTCGTCCTTCTGCCCATGACCGCAGCTCCGAGGTTCATTGTCACAGCTGCAGCTCATACAGGCTCGGGAACACTGTTCCTGCCTAAGGCTGGTAACAGCTCTCCTCTGTTGCCAGTCTTTGGGAGCTTCAGTCTCTTGCCCTTCCCCCACCTCTGTAAGGGGCCCTTTCAGCAGTACAGTGCTGCCATTTGGAGGATTCTGTTTCCTGCAGGACCCTCCCTGACACACCATCTTTGTGGCAAAGGGTCCAACCAGAGTAACAATCCGAGCCAGTGGTCTCGGCGTGGCTGCGGCTGCCTGACCAGCAGCGGCGCTCGGGACCTTGGTATGCAAATTCTTGGGCCTTACCCTGGACTTACTGAATCAAAAACTCTGGGAGGGGGACCGCTCTGAGTTCTAACAGGCCCTCCAGGTGATGCTGGTGCACACTCAGGTGAGCACCACGGATCTGAAGTTTGCTTTTGAAACATACATGTAAAAGAATGGGTCGACTTCAGGAAAAATGGAGGCAATGCGGGGTGTCAGCGTCGGCACACGGAGAGCTGTGGGATGGGAGCAGTGAAACAGCCGTGTGGAGCCTGACTGCGGTCAAGACCCATCCTTACTCCTCGTGCGAAGACGTGGGAAGGACAGGGGGCTGGCAGCCTCTGAGCGGGGCCCACGGGGCCTTGCCTTGGTGACACAGGAAAGTCTCACTAATAAGGGAGGTGATTGTTTCAAGTTTCTGAAACTTGCCACTAATGACTGGATTTGCAGCTGAGAAGGGTGACCTCCAGGAGCAGAAGAGATGAAATGATTTCTCATCAGGTGTGGGGCTGTGGGGGGACAGCTAATCCTGTTAGCTGCACTCTTCGCCTCTTTCAGAAACAGCTGTGTGACACCAATTCTGACACTCCACTGATGGAATTGATGGATTTGCAAGAATGATCTCCCTTTTGCCCTGACCCTCCCTTGCTAAGATAGGTCCAGAGCCAGCTCCTCGGCTGGCTGGAAAATTGTGGGCAAGAAGCATGTCTGGGATGTGTGGCCTTGGCTGGGGACCGAACCCCTCCATCTCTCGGTTTTATCATTTGAGCGATGGGCACAATAGACTTGTCATGAGCCTTCAGTGAGACAGTATCTCTAACTCATACATGCCTGACACTTGGAAAACATTCAAGAAAGCTAAGTATTACCATCACCTTCTAATAAGTGTAACTATTAGCAATTATAGTAATTATAAGAGGCCGTGGGGCACAGGGGTGAAGAGCACAGACCTGGGCAAGGCCACCTAAGTTAGCGCCTTGCTCTGCCGGTCGCTGATTGGGAGCCGGGGCAGGTGATGTTCTCCCGTGGAACCTGTTTTCTCACTTGTAAATTGGGGGTGTGGTGCACACTTCGTGGGCCTTTGCGGTGATAAATTGAGTTACCTATTGACTACGGCGCTTAGGGCAGTGCCTGGCACCCAGGAAACATTACATAAGCCTTAGCTGGTACTATTACTGTTGCCGTTGTTATTCCCATGGCCTGCAGCAAGGAGGAGGCGGCAGCAGGGAACAAGTGTGTCTCAGCGACTGGACAAATAAAACCCTTACAGGAGCAGAGGGAACTGTGGTAAAATCATATGAAATCTCAAGACACAACGGCATTTCAAGAGAAAACACTTTCCCCCAAACTCATCAGTTTAATATGTCAAATCAGTAAGTCATGGCGAATGGCAGCTGGCGGTGGGCTCGGTGCCGTACTCCCGGGAAGCCGGCATGTTAAATCACGTAAATGACGCGGGCCGAGCCCTCTGAGGCCAAACTGGCTCCGTGACAGCTGCTGTTTGTGAAATGTCAATACTGGAAGCTCAGAGGCAGGGATACAGAGGGGCTGGGGGGAGAAGGTCAGAGGCCTCGGAGGAAGGGACTTCGGTTCACCGAGTCCCCAACCCTCTATCTTCAGATGAGAAGTTAGCACGGAGAAATAGGAGCAGATTAGGATAGGGAGCAGCCTTCCTCATCCCAGGCTGCTTGCTGTAGCATGGCTGGGGCGTGGGGTGACCCTAGCAGAGGCGCGGGGATTGAGGCAGAGGGAGAAGGGGCTGCCTTGGAGAGGAGCTGCACTGCGTGCCCGCAGTCCTGAGTTCCAGCCTGTCACTGTGGGATGGACAAAAGGCCCCCGTGCCTCAGTTTCCCTCCCAGTAGAACAAGTGGTCTCTCAAACAAGCTGCCAGCAGGCCAAATCCAGCCCTCAGAAATGTCTTGTTTGGCCCACACAGTATTTTAAAAATATCCGAATTCATTATCAACATTTAAAAATAGGAGACTTCACATAAAAATGCAGATTTCTGGATTTGTCTGCAAAATGGTCGAAGCAGTGCTAGACCTGCATTCACACACAGTGACGGCCGGGGGCCGGGGCTGAGTTGGGGCTGCCCCCCACCCCCACCAGCGGCAGGTGCTCTGTGTCTGCACAGACCACACCTCCCCGCCCCCTCGTGGCTCCTGCCTAGCTCTCATGAGCATTTTACAGTTCCCATAGGACGATGTCTAGGATCATTTCTATCTCCGACACTCTCTAGCGATGCAACATTTTCAGAACCTGTAGGGTCCTCCCTGACACTTACAGTCAGGAGTGGAACATCCAGGGAACTCTGATACCCGGCTCGCGCTGGAAGGGGGGCTCGAGCAAACACCATGCCACCCCACACGCCAGGGCACCAATTCTCAAAGAGATTAAAAGAAAAGGCATTCAGCTCTGAAAATATGCCCAGATAGATTTAACTGAGCCAAAAGCAGGGATTCGAGAACAATCCCCAAGAGTCATCTTGGCCGTCCCAGCCCCACATCCTTTCCACAAAGCCCTGAGGGCCTGAGAGCTGCTGGGGTCCCTGGAATCTTCCTTTAATGAGTCAGACAGAACCTTATAGGCTCCGACTGGAAGTCACGTGGAGACCCTCAGTGACCACGCTTGCAGGATGTGGAAAAACAGTGGGAATGGAATGCCATTCGAATGCCAATCAGTGTGTTGCTCTGGAAGCACAGGCTGGATGGGGCTGCCCTCTGTGTCACCACCTTTTCTAGAGAGACCTTTTCCTAGAGCTTCGCTACTCCCAGCGGGATCCACACACCAGCAGCAGCACCAGCCCCTGGGGGAGCCTGTGGGAAACGCAGAATCTCGGCCTCACCCAGACCGACTGACTCGAGCTCTGCACTTTCACCAGACCCCCGGTTGTTCCGGACGCCCAGTCAGGGCGGAGAGCACTGCTCTGGAGGATGGCGTTAACTGCTTTTGTGAGGCTTTCGGTCCCTTGACAAGGGGTCTCTGAGTAGCCCTGTCTACCCGCGCCCTCAGCACCTGCTGCTGTTGAACATTCCAAGCCCTCCCATGGCGCCAGTCCTTGGGAGTGTCATCCCCTTTGGGGACAGCCTGACAATGGCTGCAGAGATACCCATGTCCAGATCTCCAGACTGTCCACATCCAAAAGCTTCTTACGTGGCAGAAGGGACCTTGCAGGCGTGGTTGTGATCTTGAGACAAGGACATTATGCCGGATTATTTGATGGGCTCAGTGTAATCACAAGGTTCTTCGTAGGTGGGAGGCAAGAGGGTCCAAGGCAGGCACAGGGGACTGATCACAGAGGCAGTGGTCGGAGTGAGTGGAGCCACGCCCAAGGAGGGTGGGGCCTGGAGAAGCTGGAAGAGGCAAGGACACAGGCTCTCCCCTGCAGCCTCCGGAAAGGAGGGCGCCCCACCAACACTCTGATTTTAGCCCCATAGGGATCATTTTGGAATTCTGATCTCTAGAGCTGTGAGATGACAAATCCGTATTGTTTTAAACCATTAAATTTGTGTTAATTTGTCACAGCAGCAATAAGAAATTAATATGCCTTCTTTCTTCATTTAAGATTACCTCCTCCAAGAAGCCCCTCCTGACTAGCGCAGGCCCCGCTGAGACACCCAGACAGGCTTCACCAGAGAAGGAGCTTCTCCACCATGTCCAGAGAGACGCCTCCCTGAGGGAGAAAGACTGGACTCCGGGTCAAGCAGGTATGGATTTGACTTTGGACCCTTCCTTAATCTCTGAGCCTCAGATTCTTTGGCTATAAACTGAAGTCCATGCTACTCATCCTGCACGTTTTCTGGGCAAGTTAATGCGATCACTCCTGCAAAGCCCACACTCTGGTTCCTGGACCCTGTAGGTCCTCTGTAAGTGCTGGCATAGCAAGCTGGCACGCTGGGCCCAGAAACATGAGTCCTTCGTTCTCACAAAGGGACAAACTAGTTTAACGCTGAAACCAATCTGACAGTGCCTCATTGCCCCCAGAGTTCCACAAGGCCCCAGTCCCTGTCAATTTAGAAATGACTCTGGCAGACATGCCCTTTAGAAATGGCTCGGTGGGATCAGGGGACAGCCACTGAGCATTTGAGATGTGTCATGGTGACCTTGGCCTTCAGCATCTCGCTACAGTGATCTTTCTTCCTTTTTAGATTCCAGAGCTGGCCTTAAAAATAAGCTCTGGCCACACAGGCTGGGGCCTGGGAAGGAGGCTGGTGGGAGTGTGGTAGAAAGAACAAAGACAACCAAGGCTGAGCCCTGGCCCCACCCCAAGCCCCCTCATCTTGGGAAAGTCCTCTCACCTCTCTCTGGGCCTCCCCCACCCCCACCTCTAAAACAGGGCTGCTGTGCAGCAAAGGGGATATGGCAGCATAGGTCAGAAAGTACAAACTAGATGGAAGACAAATTTTTGAGAATATTTTTGTTCTATGTTTTGTTTTTAGTTTGTTTGCCCTCTTTCTCTGTCTCTGCCTCTCTCTGTGTGTCTCTCTGCCTCTCTCTCTTTCTCTCTTGGTATAGGTGGTATTTTTAAAAGTTTGAATTAGATGCCAACATTTGAAAATGGGAAAATCCAGATTCTTTTGCCAATCTGGCAGACCGGGCCACATTCCTGGCTGACAAAGGCTAGAGCTGCATGGTGGCAGGTGATGGCATCTAGTTGCCACAGTCCCCACCCTTCCCTATAGCTTCCTGCCCTGGAGGTGAGGGCCACAGCCCAGGGAGCCATCCAGAGTGCAGAGGGTCCTTCGTAGTGACAGCTGGAGGAAAGCAGCCATGGCGGAAAGCCATACTGTGTGCACTGGGGAACAGAGATGAACAGGGCTTGGGGAGGGGCCAGCACGAGATGCTGGCAAAGGCGTTGCATCAGAAAGGCCTCCCAGACACCCACATGATCCTACTCCAGCTGCCAGGCAGGAAGAGCAGTCCCTCAAAAACATGTCTGTGACATGTAATGGAGCTGGTCATTGCACAAGGGAGAAAAGAAGGAGAGCCTTTGTCTACTGTGTGGAGGCAGTGTGCCCAGTGGTTAAGGGTACGGCTTAGGCAGCCAGGCCTCCTGCAAGCAGAGCCCCGCTCTGCTGCTGACCTGCTGGGTGGACTTGGGCAAATTACCTCACCTCCCTGAGGCTTAGTTTTCTGGTCCGCCTCAGAGGGAGATTGTGGGAATTGAGTTAGATGAGGTGTGTAAAGAGGCATGACCCAGGCTTATCTTTTGCTGGGCCTCAATACACGTGTGCTATCTCTACTTAACAGATGAGAGCATCGAGCCCTGGACAGGGGAAAGGCAAGAACTCTGTCTCAAGCTGAACAGACCAGGCTGAAAGGGTGGTCAGGAGATACCATCCAGCTAGTTGGCCTGGATTCAATATCTGTCCAGGACCCCAAGACCAGCTGTACTCTTGCCCACTGCCCTTTGCCTCCCTGGGCCCTTCTGCTGAATCCAGACCCCTTGAGGCCCCAATGACATTCTGACTTGCCCTCCCGATCTTGACCTCTAAAGGAACTGTCCCTTGTCCCTTAAACCTGAAAAACAGCAGTTGTTGCATCAAACAGTATCCCAAGACTGGACCCTTTGTCAGCTACTGTGGGGGTGCACAGGGAAACAGGGCTTGGGTCCAGCCCTCCAGCAACCCCAGGTTTAATCTGAGGGCTGAGACACACACCCAGCAACAACGGCCGTGTCACCCCAGCAGTGCCAAGCACAATGCTGGTCCTTGCAAATAGAAACTCCTTCCATCTCCACAAAACCCCTGTGACTTGGGTGCTATTATTATCTCCAGTTATAGATGAGAGGAAACTGAGGCACAAGAGGTGAAGTGCCCAGCCCAAGATCCCCGCTACTAAATGGCACAGCTGGTATTCAAAGCCAGGCCAGCCCAGTGCCCCCACAGGACTTGCTGGATGGCCTCAGGCCCTGATGCCCCCAGGTGGCCCAGCACATTCCTTCCTACAAGCGTTTGTGAGAGCTGCTGCAGGCTCCACCTTACAGGTGAAGACACTGAGGCACAGAGGGCAGGGGGGTTGCTGATGTCCCAAAGTGCTGTCAGGGAAGTCAGGGGGTGCCCAGCTCTGGAGGGGCCCCACCAGCCCTGCACTCCCTGCAGGGGTCCTGTGCCTCTCTAGGCCATGGGCCCTTGTGGCATCTGATGAAGCTTAAGTGGTTTCTCTGAATAACATTTTAAATGGATGAAATAAACATACAGAGGATTGCAAAGGAAACCAATTATCTTCAAATGGAGTTATAAGACATTTTTAAGAATCAGATTATAACCTTAACCCGAGTGCTTCTTTACTAATGCATGAAATAATAAGATCTAGTGCGAGTCTAATAACTCCCACAACTTGGAAGCAGGCAGGGAGGAAGTGCTGCTTCAAGGTCTTCACAAACACCGTGACAGGACATGAAGACTCTGATTCCCAGTGGGGACAATGTCCCAGGTGTGGCCAGGACTCCACGAATCATGGAGGGAAACATTAACAGCCAATTAGTGGCTAGCGAGAGTAAAAATGTAACATTTTGCTACCCAAGTTCCTGAATGCCCTGAACTCTGTCCACTTGCCTGTGGGAATTTCCAGGTTAAGAATCTACCTGAAACAGCGGTTCTCAAACTTGTAAGTGCTTGTTAAATGTATATTCCCAGGCTGGCCTCAGGGCTTCTGATGCAGGTGAGGAAGAGGCTGAGATTGACACTTTTTAAAAGACTTTATTTATTTATTTTTAGAGTGGGGAAGGGAGGGAGAAAGAGAGGTAGAGGAATAGCAATATGAGGGAGAAACATCAGTTGGTTGCTTTTTGTACTCACCCCAACCAGGGACTGCACCCATGAACCAGGCATGTGCCATGGCTGGGAATTGATCCGGCAACCTTTTGGTTTGCAGGGCAACAACCAGCCAACTGAGCCATACCGGTCAGGCAGAGATCGACATTTCGAAAAAGGGCTCCAGGTCATTCTGATGCCTCAGCCATGTTTTGAGACAGAGGTCTTTTTAAAACATAAATACCCTCACACTGCAACTTCTGGAGATTTCCCAAACCCCAGCTCCCTGCCTTGGCCCTCCAGGCCCCACCAGGCTGTCAGGCTGCTGCCTACCCTTAGACGTCCCCTCACCCACCCCACTCCAGCCGCCTCAGGGCCTTGGCACCTGCTGTGCTCTCTGTCCAGGGCACTCTTCCCCAGCTCAGAGGTCACTGGCCCCTCCACCTAAAGTAGCCACCACCCCAACACACACTGTCAGTGTTCTTTTTCAGTATTTGAAATGGTGTCATCGCTTGGTTTACTTCTGAGTGGTCTGCTCCCACTCTGTCGTGAGAGTTTCAGGGGACCAGGGATTTTATCTGGCTTGTTGGGCGCTGTCTCCTAGAAGAGTGCTGGGCCCCAGCACAAGAGGCGCTCAGTAAATACTTGTTAAATGAATGACTGAAGACATAGACACAGGCCAAGAGAAAAAGCAGGCAATGGCCAGATTCCTTCAGCAGCAAAGAAGCCAAGGGAAGAAGCTCCTGCAAGGAGGAGGGACTTGCTGAATGCCGCCTGCAAGTCGAGGGTAATGAGCGCCTGATAAGGAAAGGCCATGGCTTTGGACATTCTGACCCCTCGATCGATATTCTGAGGGGAGGGAGGCAGATTCTTCAGAGAGGCTGATGCTGAGGGGCCTCTGACTGCAGGGGCTAGGGGAGGCAGGGTGAAGGGGCTGGCAGTGCAGCCCCCAGGCCTTGGAGTTGGGCTCAAGCTTCAGCACAGAGGGAGGGAGAGGGGAGGTAGCAGGGTGGGGGTTTGGTGGTCTGGATTTGTTTGGTGACTCACTCACTCATAATTTCAGTGTAGGGAGGGATGAGAAAGGACAAGAGCGGTTCTGGAGCGAAACAGTGGGTTTGAGTCCCAACTTCTCCACCTACCAGCTGTGTGATTTGGGCAAGTTATTTCAATTTTGCCGGGCCTCAGTGAACACGTCTGTAAGGTAGAACCCTGACAGTGTCCACCTCAGGGCTATAGTGAGGATTCATGACCATGTGGGAAGCGCCTGGTGCCTCGCAGGTGTGACTGGTTATTTCCTGATTGTGTGGCGCTGTGCTGGAGCCCGGATGTGGGGATGAGCTGCTGCTCCTGGTGTGCCCAGGAAGATGGGGACAGACACACTGGTGAGCACTGATGGCTGAGTGAGCATGAGGCTGTAGAGGAAGTGCCGCCTCCAGCAGGTCTTGAAGGGCCAAGAGGGGTTCCAGAAAGGCAAAGCAACCTGGGGAGCTGGAGTTAGGAGCACTGGGGTGGCTGGACCATGGAGGCTGAGTGGTGACAGGCCAGAGCTTGGCAGAGGGGCCACTTTATCTTGAGGGCAGCAGGGAGACATGTAGCCTCCTGCCCGGACAGTGGTAAGACCTGTGGGTCCCACACTTTATGCTGCCTGCCATGCAGAGAAAGGAGGGAGGAGAGAGCCTGAAGTCCATGCCGACCCCCGGGGAGAGCACTGTGGGGATCCCTGACGGCCACAGTGGGAGCTGTGACAAGGCAGAGGCAGAGGGCTCACCCCTCAGGACTGTGGACCTCATCAGTATGACACATGTTCCTCCAGGATAAGTGCCTGAGGTGGTGGCCACACTCCCACCTGACTGCATTGACCCTTATTGCCACCACTCCACGATGGCTGACCAGTGGTCGCAGATGGGTCTATTCACAGTGCGGGAGGAGACTGCCTATTCAGTTGCTGAGGCTGCGCACACCCTGGGGACAGCAGAGTGAGAGCAGCCTTAGAGCTGGAAGGTACCACCAGTGCGCCAGCTCCTGCAGAGCAGGCTGAGTCCAAGGCTCAGAGGACAGACCGAGCAGACACCCTCCTCCCACCGCTGCCATATTTGGAAGTTCCAACCCCAGGAGTGCCCAGCTACGACAGAGACTCTCTAACATCCTCCAGGAAGCCACTGAGTGTGCATTCCAGCTGGCTGAACACTCCCTTACCTGTTGGGGTCAGAGCTACCTGTACAACGGCCTTGACCTCCCCTGCACACCTGACCTCATCACCGACCCCGCTCCCGCTCGCTCACTTCTTCTAGTTACAGGACCCTCCTGGCTGTTCCTTAAATGCACCAGGAGCACTCTAGCCCCTGGGCCTTTGCACATGCCACTTCGTCTGCCTGAACTGCCTCCCCTACGTCTGCCTCCCCTCCTCGGTTTTGCCCGATGTCATCTCTTTGCGGTGTCTTTCTTGATCTCACTATTTAACACTGTCCACACCTCTTCCCATTACTCCTTGACCCTTTCCTTTTTTATTTTCTTCCTAGCTTTTATCACCACCCTGTAATCAAAGAGATCTTTCTAGAATGTAAATCAAATCTCCCTCCTTTAAGGCCTCCAACGCCCCAAAGTTTTCCCATCACACTCAAAATCCAAGTTCCTCCTAGGACCCTAAGCGGTCTGGCCCCCACCTACTGGTCCAGCCTTATCACCCTTCCTCCCTGAGCCTCTTGTCATCTACAAATGCATAAAACACATTCCCACCTCAGGGCCTTTGCGCTTGCTTTTCCTACCTTTGATGGAAACATGGATATAAGAATCTCTTACTTGTCCCCTCAAGTGAAGGCACAAGTATGGTGATAATGGGCATCGGCACTCCACTGCCACGCCAGGAAGACTGCAGGAGGAGGTGATGATGGCAGCCGCCACCAGGGCCCACACCTGGGCACAGGGAGGCACTGCAGCTTGGCTCCAACCAGCTGGTGCAAGTGTGTAAACAGGGTTGCCAAACCTTCCAACTAAGAAGCCAGAAATCCTGATTCTTTTCAATGTGAAACCTCCCCATTTTGAAACATCAGCAATGAATTCTAATGTTTTCAAACAACATGTAAGTTGGTTAAACACAGCTGAGCAGTGGTGGGGCCCTAGGACAGCAGCAAACAACCCTTCACAGACCTCGAAGTTCACTCCTCACTGTGGCCACACCACTCACTTCTCAGAGGGTGAACATTCACACCAGAGAAGGCACAGCAATTGAACAAGTTCACACAGCTTTGAGCAGCACACTGGGCTCCGGATTTGGAACAACTGACATTTCTTTGACTCCTACTTGCACGAGGCTGAACCCCGAGAGGGTGGAGGGGGAACTCAGTTTCACATCAGCATCTTTAAGGCCTGTACAGAACCCGGGGGAAATGTTTGCAGGCAGAAATCCTGTCAGGGGTGTCCAAACTTTTGGTGTCTCTGGGACACACTAGAAGAAGAAGAGTCATCTTAGGCCACATATTAAATACACTGCGGCTCATAATCACAAAAATAGCTCATAATGTTTCAAAGTAAATTTATGATTTTGTGTTGGGCCACATTCATAGCCTTCCTGGACCACATTCGGCCCATGGGCCATGGGTTGGACACCCCTGATTGGGGCTTATCGGAAATGGTACATGAAGGGCTGCTCCAGCACAAGGGACAGCCTTCTTCTGAGCCAGACATTCATCCTGGGGGTGGGAGGGGCAGTGCCTGATTCGGTGTCTCTCTTGCACTCGGTTTCTGCTTTATCACCCTGGAACCAGACAGCACCTATTCTCTCACTGAGCCCCTCCCCCACCACTACCTCAGCCCCAAGGGTCCCTGGTTTTATCACGCCAGTGGAAGATTCTAAAAATAACCTAGACTCACCAACTTCAGGGGGTTTGTTCTCTCATCTGGGAGGCACCCACAAAGCCTTTGCCAATATAAACGGCATTTCCTTTGGCATTTTTAAAGATCAGAGGATCCAAGAGAATATGCAAGCTGGATGGGGCTTTTGAGATCATAGCTTCTAAATGCTTTGTGTTGGAGGTTTTTTAAAAAAAAAAAGTTTTTAAGGAGGCCCAAAAGGTTAGGTTTCCAGATAACTCACAAAACAAGAAATGAATATAGTTAAAATCATATGAGAAAGTAGATTCTAACTCACTAGTAATAAAATTTAAACATCCATGAGAGAGTTCTAGCTGGTATATTGGGCAAAGGTTTTTCTCAGGTAAGAGTTTCTGGTAGAAGATGGTGAAGGGAAAGTGGGTTTCCCTACAGGGACATTTACTCCTCACTGAGTAGCCATGCGGTTCCCACGTTGCCCAGGGCCCCTCGGGAGTGGGAAGGGCCGTGCGAGGTCCTCGCCACCTCTGAGCAGAGATACGCATCACTTCTGAGTCAACGCAGAGCCCAGGGGGCACATGCTTCTCCGGCTCTCACCCCTGCTCACGGGAATCTGTGAGCTGTGTGTTGAGATGTTGGTGTGTCCATCAGCCGGGGTCCTTAAGAGGCCAAGAGAGCTTCAGCCTCAGGCCCTTCTACAATGTTCTTTCCTCTTACCCTCCCATGGCTGGCTCTTCTTTTCCATTCTGGTCTCAGCTGAAATGTCATCTCCTTAGAGAGGGTCCAGAAAGGTCCCAATCTATCCACCAACCCAACCTTCCTCTCCCCAGACCCTTCCTACTCTGATATCTTGCTTAATTGTCCTCCTAGCAGCTTTCCCACTTTGAAATGGCCACATTCTTCTTTAAAGTCTTTTAAAAAGATTTTATTTATTTATTTTTAGACAGAGGGAAAGGGAGGGAGAAAGAGAGGGGGAGAAACATCAATGTGTGGTTGCCTTTCGCATACCCTCCACTGGGGACCCAGCCCACAACCCAGGCATGTGCCCTGACTGGGAATTGAACCGGCAACCCTTTAGTTCACAGGCCGGCGCTCAGTCCACTGAGCCTCACCAGCCAGGGTGAAATGACCATATTCTTGATTCAGTTTCCTCATCTATGAAATGGGCAGTCAGACTTAAAAGTTCCTAAGGGCCCTTCCTCTCCAACATGACCTCCGGGACCCCAGCCGCTACCAACACCCCATCTCCATTGCCATTCCCACTCCTGTGCCCTGGGCCAGCCCAGGACCACTTTTGGGAATGGACCCTGCTTTTCCTTTCAGGGACCACAGCTCCCCTGTGCTAAGCCCTTGTGCTCAGTGTGGTGTAGTGGGGCAGACCAGTCCTCGAGTTCCAGCTGCACCGTGACCCAGGCCACAGTGACTGGTTCAGGGATGGGCCCGTGCTTCAAGCAGGGCCAATCCGGGCCAGCCCTGGGGCTTTGGGAAAGAGGTGTTCCCTTGCCTTTGGGGGCTACTAAACTGGGGAAGATGAAGCCTACAGCTGTGTCAGGGGCATCTCTGCCACTCCAAAGGCCCACCTGAGGATGGAGTCAGCACAGGAACCGCAAGCTGAGAGAGGGGCTGCCTCCTGAGAGCACGGTGGACCCAGTTTGCACGAATGAGACCTACCCCAAATTACTTGAGCCAGCAAGTGCCTCCTTTGGCTCAAGGCTGTCAAAATAAGTTTTCTGTCTTTTGCAGCCGAAATAGCCATTAGTCTCCACTGTCCTGCAAGGCTGTCTGTCATGGCCTCCAGGGTGTTTGCTTATCGGTTAGCGACCCCTGGGCTAGGAGTCCCCCAGGCACTGTCACGGCCCCCGCCTCTCTGGCCCTCCACCCGTCCACTGCCCTCCAGGCCCTGGCTGAGTGACCAGAGGAGACAGAAGCTCCGGGTCCTTAATTGGGAAGCTGTTCTGTCAGTCTTGGAAGCTTCAGACTGTGTGATCTGAGCAATTAACCTTTCTACAGAGGCCAAGGCCAATTATATCCTGGGGGTCATGTGCAACATCTGTGTAAAAGAGTAAGTGCCTCAGCCTGACACCTTGGCTTTTAGAGGGCAAATGGGGCCTGCTCAGTGCCTTCACCCCCACTGCAGCTTCCCATGTGAGACACATGGCCTTCCTTGCACTTCCAGCAGCCTCCCTGCTCCTCCTCACTTCCCATTGGCCCCTGCAGTTCATTCTCCCCAAACTTGTCCCCGGGACCTCTGCCACCTCACCCACAGCCTGGCCACCTCCCCACCCTCAGTCCCCCTAAACTCCCTGTGTGGCAGGTTGCAGACCTGGCCCCAAATCTTCACCCACCCTTGTATCTGCGCCCCGTGCAGTAGCCTCCTGCTCAGACTTTGGGCTCAGCCACATGACTTGCTGGGGCCAGGGGGGTTAGTGGATGGGACACAACACAGTGCACAACTGGGGTGCCCCCTCGCTTGAACCTCTGTTATTGCCACAAGGTCATGCCCCGGCTAGCCTGCTGAAGGATGGGGGCCCACAGAACAGGGCTGAGTCCCAATCATCCCAGCCGAGGTCAGCGACACTTGGGCTGCAGCTAGATAGTGAGCCAGCCCGCTGAGAGCGGCAGGATGCCTCCCCAGCCTCCCCAGGAGCTTCAGCTGTCTGCACTTGTTACTGCACACCTCCAAGGGCCACAGTTTATGCGTGGCATTGCTGTGGCAACAGGTAGCTAACACATCTTCAATCCCCCCAAGCCCCTCAAGCCTTTCAGAGTGCTCTCCCACCTGCCTGGCAGCCTCGCCATCCCCACTCTGTCAGCCTGGCCAACTCCTGCACATCCTTCAGTACCAATGGAGGCCTTCAGTAACCTCCTCCATCGGCTCCATCCCAGGGGTAGAAGCTCACTCTTGTGCCCTTGCACCCCTGTCAACACAGGCTGGAGTCAGAGAGTGTGGGCCATGTCCTGACGCTCTGCTCACTAGCTCTGGGGACTTTGGGCCCAACATTTCTCCTTTCTAAACCTTATTTCCTCACCTGAAAGCGAGGACAATGTTAACAGCACCTGCTCACAGGTAACCCTGGGGAGGTTGAGCACAGCATCTGCTCGCCATAAGCATGCTTTCGTCCAGTGGGCATCCCTGTCACTCCGGCACCTGTCACACCACGGTGCAGTCACTGTCTCCCTCAAGAGACTTCAGGCCCTGGAGGCAGGACCCGCACCATCTTCGCCACTGTCTGCCTGTGGCCTGGCCCAGGGATGGGGAACCTACCCGACACCCACCACGACCCTGCACTCCACCCAGCTCTGGCCACACTGGCAGTGCTGCTTCTCTGTAGAAGGCACTAATAGCCCCATTTTTTTGCCAAGAAAACCAAGGTTCAGAGAAGCCACGTAACTTGCCCACGATCACAGAGCAATTGAGTGAGGTACACTCTTCCCTACTGGTCTGGTCCATGCTTGGAACTAAGTTAAATCTGATATCAAAGGAAGCAAATGGTTCTCTTCAGTAGAAATAATAATAATAGATAAACAGTATAAAAATTTTACTATATTCCTGGTATTGTTCTAATCAACTGACCTATTTCATCTGATTTAATCTTTATAAAACCCTCTCTGACTTGTGTACTATGATTATCTTCATTTTAAAGCAAGGAACCTGAAGTACAAAGGTTCACTGTCCCAATGAAGGCCACGCAGCTAGTGAGCATCAGAGCCAGGATGCGAACAGGCTTCCTGGTGCTACGAGCTTTCTAGGCCCTGAGGCTGCAGGGCTTTCATGAGGACAGAACCCGAGGGGCTGAGGCAGCACCCAGGACCCCTTCAGCCTGTGGTGAGTGCCCTGTTCTGAGCTCAGCCTGGTTGCCCCAGCACCTTCTGTAGTCAATTTTTTTAAAGGAAAACAATAATTTGGGTAGGCTAGAGAAGGAGATGACAAACTATGTATGGCCCATGGGCCAAGTCTGGCCCACCTCCTGGTTTTGTAAATAAAGTTTTATTGGAACACAGCCATGTCCACTTGTTTATATATTATCAAAAGCTGCTTTCATACTACAATGGCAGAATTGAGTAATTGTAACAGAGACCATATGGCCTACAAAACCAATATTTACTATCTATATATTTGTGACCTGGTACTTTTTATAAAAAGTTTGCCAAACACTAGGCTAGAGCAAGGAGCCACGTTCACAGATTGAACTTAATCACTTTAATTTTTTAAAACTCTTTTAGAGTTTAAAATTAATACATGCTCATTGTGAAGAATTTGGAAAATATAGAAACATTAAAAAATAACGATTTCTATCAAAGGCCACCAGCCAGCAATAACCATTGGTAAACTGGGGAATGTTTTCTCTTTTCTTTTCAATGAGCGTGTGCGTCCCCCTCCCCACAACCAGGAACATGCTGATTATGTGATTGTGTGCCCTGCTGCTTTCACGTAGTATCATCTCAGGAGCATTTTTCTGTGCAGCTTAATTACATTCAATTTTGCTATTATAAGTAATGATGCGATTAGTGTCCTTGTACACACTTTTCTGTCGACAATGTGAAATATTAAACAGTCATCCAAAACTAACTCTTCAAGGAATTGCAGTGACGTGGAGACTGTCATGGCTGCATGGTGCACACCAGCAGAAAGACCGGAGACAGTAGGAGGGCCCCAGAGGCAGGAGGGTTGCTGCACGGACTTGGTGCATCACTGGATGCAGCGCTCTGTAGTACTTGAGTGTGATGATCATCAAGAACAGAAAAATGGCTATTTTTCTGAGCCTCAGTTTCCTTCTCTGCAGAGTGGGATAATGCCTCGCAGAGTGTGTTAGCAAGATTGAGGGAGATGACACTCTTAAAGACTCGAGGAGCGGAAATGTGCCTGGCTGTGGGTTGTACCCTCTGTTAGAGCTATTACTATTTAAAGTCATAATACACAAGTCGGGAGAGGGGAGGGGAGGGGATACAACCAGGCTGGCGGGTCAGTCCTGCATCCCACCAGCTGTTAAATGTTTTGAAAATAGCCCCCAGCTACACCCATGCCCAAGAAAAAATAAGCAGCATCTGGAAGGGGCCCCAGCAAAGCAGCAGGCAGCACTCTTCTGCCTCAACTTTGCAGCCCTGTGATTACACTTCCCATATCATTTGTGTGATAATTGAAGGGCTGTAATCTCAAATGGGCTCTGATGAGAACCTACCTGCAACCAAGAAAGGAGCAAATGGATCCTGATTGCAGACATAATTGAACCCCTACCAGTCGATATGGATTGGATCGGAGCAGTGACAGACCCAGGCTGGGCGAGGGAGCCACTGCTGGTGGGGCTGAGGAGCACCTGGGGGTCGGGGTGTGGGGGGTGAGCACACAAGGGTGGTTTCAAAAACAGGAAGTAGAAAGGGGCAGAGCAGGTCCGACCACGCGGCATGCTGCCACGGAATTCTGGTGATTTAGGGAGAGTTTGCCAGACTTCTATTTCAGGTATAAAAGAAATATTTGAAAGCAAAGAAATCCATGAACAGCAGAAGGCCTTGTGGGGCCATAAGTAAAGACGGTGCACACAGGGCAGGGTAGTGAGCTAACAAACCGCAGTGGAGAGTCGACCTGGCTTCCTGGAGCGTGGGCCGAGCAGCCCCCATTCCCTCCATGAACGTGGACTGAGCACCATTGCGGGGCACTGTTCCAGGTTTGGGGGCATCGCTGTGAATGGAACAATGAATCTGCTCCCTTGCAGAGATCAAAAATAAACAAGCTAAGACGTAAATAAGGTCCTTTAAACTAGTGAAGCCATAGTAGATGGAGCCAGACGGAGCGGTTTCCAACCCTGTCTCTCCCTCTGTAGGATCTTCGGCAAGTCATTTAACCTCTTTATAGCCAACTGCCGGCGCCCGCTCAGATCCCGCTGCAGTGGGCGCAGCGCCCCTGGCGGCTGTGACTGTAGGCCCCACTAAAGGTCGGCGCTGCCAATTCTGCAGAGAAGTGCAAGTTGCCCTTGGCCAAATCCGAGCCACTTCATCTGAAAGGTTGTGCTCGTTGCCTCTAACTCCCCAGGCAGCCAATGAGGAGAAAAGGCCCCCACAGCTCCGGCTGAAGGTGGGACCGGCTCTGTGGTACAATTCACTCACCAGCACTCCCCCAGCCCCAGGCTGAAGCCAGTCTTTCGGGAACCGCATCCTTGCTCAGAACTTCCCTGCTACATCTGGCTTCCTTTTCTCTCCTTTTCCTGAAAGTACTACCAAAAAAATCATGGGCGCCAGAGTCCCCATCTTAGGCTCTGTTTCTAGGGAACCCAGCTAAGGCGCTCGGTTCTCCCTGGTAAAATGGGAACAGTAACAGCACCTCACTCACGTTGTTGAAGGTTAAATAAATTAATGTATTTCTTTTTTCCCCAGCTTTACTGAAACATAATTGATATATAACATTGTATAAGTGCAAGGTGGTATGACATGATGATTTGATATGCATATATTGCAATATGATTATCACAAAACAGGTTAACAATATCTATCTACGCTTAGGACAACACATTATAAGTGCTATTTAAACATTCATAATTAGTAATGAAAAATGTTTAATGCAAAAAATGTGTCTACGGGCTACATTAGTTGAGAGTGTCTAGGGAGGGTGTCTGCGAGGTCACATTTCCGCTGGATTCTGAGTGCCGGGAAGGAGTCAACTAGTGAAGAGCTGGATGAAGAGAAATCCACACACTGCAAGTGCAAAGGCCCTGAAGTGGACACACTCTTGCCTTGTATTTTGTTCTTGAAACAGAAAGACCAGTGTGGCTGGGAGCTCAGGTTTTTAAGTAAGAGTGTAGACTAATTTGATTTACATTTGCAGATTGCTTTGACTGGTGGGTTGAGAACATGTTTATTAGCTTAACAAGTATTTTCTGGTGTCCTATTTTTTTTTTTTTGCAAGATGGTGTAACTAGGTGGTATTTTGATGGATTCGAAGATGACCCTGACCTCAAGGGGCTCAGATCCAGAAGAGGCAGAGAGCCTGGCATCAATGGTCTGCAATCTAGTAACAAACAATAGAAATGATCCATGAAAGTATATAGTCTTGTGTGGTCTGCAATTGAGAAAGAACTGAGTGCTGACCCGGATGGGCAAATGAGAGCTGGAGAGTTGGGGAGAGAGTTGCAGACCTTGAAGAATGATAGGGATGTAAATAAGGAGAAAGAGAGGTTATTCCAGGTAGAGGGAACAGAATGAGCAAAGGCACAGAGGTGGGGAAGGATGAGACTGTGGAGAGCAATGTAAAAGTCCAATTAACCTTGAGAACAGAATGCCTTGACTTGAGGCCAGAGAGAAAGTGGAGACAGATTGTGAGAAATCTTGGGTGCCAGGTGGGAATTTGAACATTTCTCCAAGGCAATAGAAAACTACTCACATTGTTTTTAAGAGATGAGTTTTAAACCATCTGTTTGCTGCACATTGAGTATAAAATTTATATCAGTCATCTTTTAGTTGTAAGGGATAAAAAATACAACCCAAACAGGCTGAAATAGAAGAATAATTTTATCAGCTGAAAAGTAAAAAGACAGATCGGGGCTTCAGGAACAGCTGGCTTCAGGACTGGGCCCTCCAGCTTTTGGCTCCACCTTCCACATTGCAGCTTGGGTCTCAAGCTCCATTCAGCAGTATTTGAAGGCTGCTGGCAGCCCCCGAGCCAGTGGAGTGCCAGCAAGCTGGCTGTCAGGGGGAAAAATCCTGATTTGTTCCAAATACTTTTACTGTGGCCAGTTTCGAGCTCTCATTGTGACATCACTGAATGTCAAGTTGAAAAGGCATGCAGACTTCTGGCCAAGATGGAGGTGTAGGTGGACACACTGTGCCTCCTCTCACAACCAAGATTAAGGACAACAAAAATATAGAACCAAAAAAAAAAAAAAACCCCAACCAGGACAGAGAGAAAATTGAATTGTATGGAAGTCCGACAATGATTCACCCAGACCGGTAAGAGGGGCGGAGTCAGGCCAAATGGGATAAGACAATGACTGGTGGTCCTGGGCGCGCAGTCACCCCAGGCGCACAGATGGCAGTTGCCGGTTGCCGAACGTGAGGAGGCCAAGTGTGGCGCACAGGCAGCTGACCGTGGACACACATTTGCGCACAGATAAACCAGGCGAAAACCAGCAGCAAGACAGACTATGTGACGCAGGGCTTCAGCGCCAGGAAGTGAAGCCTAAAAGCACTCATTGAAAATACTTGTGGGGGCTGAGGTGCCAGGAGGGAGTCCCAGCCTCACAGGAGAGTTTGCTGGGGAGACCCATGGGGTCCTGGAGCGTGTGCAGGCCCACCCACATGGAAATTAGCACCAGAAGGACCCAATTTGATAGGGGAAAGAGGGTGAAGGGACTGGAATCCACGAGTCAGTGCGGAGCAAGCACCATTGCTCCCTCTCGGACCCTGCCCCCACATCCACCATCACAACCCAGCAACTGGGCTACCCTGCCCTGGTGAATGCCTAAGGCTCCGCCCCTAACTACATAACAGCCTCAACCAGACCAAAAAAAAAAAACAAACAAAAAACCAAGGATGGCTCAAAAGGGAGAACAGACTGGGGCCCCGGAGCTAATTCATCTGAGCGACCAGGAGGTGGTCAACCTATCAGATGCAGAGCTCAAAGCATTGGTAGCCAACCCATCAGAAGCACAGTTCAAAGCTCTGGTAATTAGGAAGTTCACAGAATTGGTTGATTTTGGTCGCAAATTAGATGAACAAATGAAGGCTACAATAAGTGAAATGAAGAAAACTGCACAGAGAACCAATAGTGATGGGAAGATAACTGGGACTGGAATCAATGGAGTGGATCAGAAGGAAGAAAGAAACAACCAAACAGAAAAGAAGGAAGAAACAAGAATTCAAAAAAATGAGGAGAGGCTTAGGAACCTCCAGGACATCTTTAAACGTCCCAACAGCCGAATTATAGGGGTACCAGAAGGGGAAGAGGAAGAGCAACAAGTGGAAAACTTATTTGAACAAATAATAAAGGAGAACTTCCCCAATCTGGCAAAGGAAATAGACTTCCAGGAAGTCCAGGAAGCTCAGAGAGTCCCAAAGAAGGTGGACCCAAGGAGGAACACACCAAGGCACATCATCATTACATTAGCCAAGATT